>JANHZU010002416.1:187139-199368 GCA_032468055.1 Acrochordus granulatus | reverse complement strand
CAAAAAATCATTTTCAATGGAATTTGAGGTAGAAATGATTGTCCCTAACATCTGAAACAAGTAACCATGATTAACACGTGATATAAAGCAGAAATAGACCAAACAAACCAGTACTTACGGATGTGCTTCAAGGCACCTTCTGGCTTCCGCTGCTGCTGACTGGAGGATTCGCTGCTGTCTCTTTAAGAGGGCCTTTTCTCTCTCTTTCTTCAGCTTTTCTGGGCATCGTGGGCGGTTATTCTTAAAATGGGCATTTATTCTTATCGCGCTGGGATATTCTTAAAGCTGTGCACGCGCACACACAGAAATCCCCCGTTGGAAGTGCTTCTTCCCTCCGTACTATGAGGAGAGAAGCGACAAAGGAGGGAGAGCAGAAATTGTCCTTGTCCCAAGCAGAAATCCCCCCCTTTGTCGCTGTGTGTGCGTGCACACATATGCATGGCTTTAAGAATATCCTGGTGCAAAGGAGAGGAGAGGAGGGGGAGGAACTTCCTGGAGATTGAATCGGGAGTCTCCGTAGTTCTCTCTCTTGAATGCCTTTCACTTAATTTACACTGTTTACGCAGCGAGAGAGGAGAGTTCCGTTGTAAGATTTCCCATGTGAGCTCACCGTGCGGTGCTCATTGCGATCAGGAACGTCGACCTGCTGCCATGCGGCAACGTAGGCAGAACGCATGCATGTGCGTTGCCACCCGTATAGGAATGGAGTAAACTGCGCAAGAGAGGAGAGTCGGCAGAATACGCACGCGCTTGCTGCAACGGCAGAACTCTCACACGGAGTTGCTGCCTGAACGGGAAATACAGAGTGCGCTTCCTGATGACGCGCAAGATATGGCATGAAGTTTTCTTGTCTTGTGAGTCACGGCTTGTCTAGCGGAATAATTTTGATTAATTTTTTTTGCTGATCCTGTGAGTTACTTGTCTTTGAGGTACCACTGTACCACTGTACCACTATCAAACAATAAAACATTTCAAAACAATAACATTAAAAATCTAAAATAAATACACATATTAAATGTACATTAAATGTAGCTAGGGTAATTGGCCAATTAACAATAAAGCCAGGAAATGGCTTTATAGTTATGGAGAGGTTACCAAGCCTTTTTGTTTTTTGGTAGTCAAATAAAGAAATTGAGATTTGGATATGCTAACTTGTCTTAAATTTCTCATCATTTTTTTCTGTATCTGTCTCATAGCTCCTCTCTCCTCTCTTTCTTGAACTACTATAATTTCACTTCAAATAATAATAACCTTAAAGGAGAAGTTTAAACTTGAGTAGCTCTTCTCTATAGAGGTTAGGTTATTCTCCTTGTATTAAGAAAAATATACATAACAATATAATCTGACCTTGCATTGCTTTTGTCTTTTTTTCTCCAATATATGCAGGATCTGAAGCAATAGTTGTCAGTCCAATTCAAACACCTGTGGTTACCCCTGCAACAACACCCATAGTAGCCTCACCAAGCTCTCCTATATCAGACCGTACCCTATACAGAGGAATGGTGGAAAGACAAACCCCTCCCAATGCATGGGGAGATGCAGAACTTCCTTTGGAAGAAGAAAAACCTAGTCCACAGAATGAAGAAGGTTATAATCCATCAGTTGTGTGAGTCACAACTGACACAAGTTAATGACTCTTGCAATCTTCTCAAGTGCAAGAATAAGATGTAGCCAAAAGAAAAGCAATATGAAACTAGTTTTATGCTATGCTGAAATTTTCTATCTGACATCTATACTTGGCCAGATGGAATGGAAAGAGGCTAGTTATGTTTTTGAAGACATTAAGATTAATACAAAATCTTGTATCATTTTACAGCATATACATTGCCTTGTTCATGATCTGTATGGAATCATGGCAGGTGGATAAGAGAGAAAGCAGTCTGGTAGTTTAGTAGAAATTCAGAAAATCAGTCTGTGAGCAAGAGTAGAGACTTAGTAATTAGAACAAACTCACAATTTTTATAAGGGCCAAATTAGGCCTAATTATATTATAAGACAAACAGTGGTCTGAAAGTGGCAGCATCATCCTCCAGAGATCCAGATCATAGAATTGGAAGCAATTACACAGACCATGTGGTTCAAATTCTTGCTCCATGCAAAAATCCAAATTAAAGGATTTCCACTTTGGTTTATGCCAACTGTTTGGGCACTACTACTCTAGTATGGTTCAATGGTAGCTTCCTGACTGGGGTTGAGGAAATAAAGAAAGATTATAAGGTTGGTGGAATAGCATAGAATCAAAAGATAAAGTCAGGAAAAGCCAAGATGAATGGCTAAATAAGTCATGGTTTCCAGGACAAATTCATTATTTATGGCTAAACATAACATTGCATAAATTTCATTATCTGGCTAGGAAATGTCATCAATGCTGCTGAATATGGGGTTTACTTCCTGTTTATATATAGTAGTTTGCCTTGCCAGTGTTGGTGGAGATGTGGTTTTCTCCTTGGTAGTTCCTTGGTTAAGGTTGTAGTTCCTTGGTAGTTCCTTAGTTAAACAAGCAGTAATGTTCTCTGCTTGTTAGTTTGTCTGATGTTAATCCTTGCTTATCTGGGTGTTGGTTGCTGGAGAGGATGTTTTCTGGTCTTTTGTTTTCTTCTTGGCTTTTTTTAATAGTTTCTTTTTAATGGTGTCAGTGTGGTTTATCTGTTTGTGTCAACTGATGGCTGAATTGTCTGAATGTCAGACTTTCAGGAATTCTCTAATGTTTTTTGGATTTATCTTGACTAAAATGCTCAGTTTTCCAGTTGAAACTATGGTTGAATCTGTGCAGGTATTGTGAGGTTAAGATCATTGTGTTTTCTTACTGCTAATTGGTGTTCATGGATGTACCTGGCTAGTTTTCTATCTGTCCTACATCGTGGCTGTTAAGGTAAAGGTTTCCCCTGCCATTTGTGGCTGACTCTAGGGAGCGGTGCTCATTTCCATTTCCTAGCTGAAGAGCCAGAGTGTCTAGAGATGCTTTTGTGGTCATATGGCCAACATGACTATATTCCAAGGTGCACAGATGCTGTTACTTTCCCATCAAAGGTGGTACCTATTTATGTATTTGCATTTTTACATGCTTTTGAACCGCTAGGTTGGCAGGAGCTAGGCAGACAATGGGAGTTCACTCCGTAATATTATAAATGACTTCTCTTTTTAGTTCTTGGGCTACTGCGTATTCTGATTTACTTAAGACTTTTCAAGAGCTTTAAATGGTTTGTCTGCTGTTGTAATGCTATGTGTTTGTAATAGTTTCTGAGCTGTTTTTGTTGTGTGTCTGTGTTATCTTTTTCATAGCTGCTTATTGGTTGTGCTGTAGTGGGTTGAGTGATTAGGCAGTTTTTGATAAAGTTACATAGGAATCCATTTTGTTGGAAGATGATATATAGGTGATCTGTTTCCTTTTTTGATGTTTTGGTTTGCTGTAGTGCATTTGTACTCATCTATGACAGTGATTCTAGGAATTTTAATCTTAATCTATTTCACTGAGTGGTATGGTTCTATTGCCATGGATTATTTCAATAGTTCTGGATCAGTGAATGTAAAACATGCTGTGACATCGAATGAAACCATAATCTTATCTTTTATTTTTAGGTCTTTCATTTTCTGGAGGCACTATAGTGGGGAGTTGATTGAACTTTTGCTCCCCTCTATGAGATGTCCAACCTTTTTTCTAAGTTTTTCGATTATGATGTATTTTGGGCCTCTGGTAATGGTACAGTTGCATGAAGAGGTATGTTGGGCTTGTGTATTTTGGGACATCCATAGATGTGTGGGAGGATAGGTCCCATGCTTTTCATCTGCCATTGTTTTTCTTTTGTGATTTGGCCTTTCTTGGTTAGATCATTATAAATGCTCTTGATCAGGTTGTATAATTTCTCCAGTGAGTTGGTGCTTACTTAGATGTAGGTAATTTGGCTTTTTGTATGTATTGTGTTCTGTCCATGATAGATGTGATTCAGCCTTTGTCTACGCACATATCAAATATGCCAAATATTTTATGTACCATCTATTATTTATAGGAGTTTTCTTTGGTCATTTTAGTATAATGTCTGTGGGTAAGCATGAAGAGCCAGAGACTTTGGTACTGCCAGCTTCTCCTGAGCTGCCTAAGAGCCACAGTCCACTTTCTGCAGAACCCAGGGCTCCATCACCTTCTGTTGAAACATCTAGTTCTGGCTCCTCAGAAGAAAGCAGTCCAACTGCCACAGAAACTGAGACTGCAGACAGACCAATTTCTGAAGGAGAAGTTCTGTACAGCTATGGTCAACTGCTAGCTGTAAAAGGTGATGCTTTTTATGACTCTATCATTCTTATGACATTGCATTTTTAAAAGAACTTCATATCCAGGAAAAAAAAAATCCTGACATACATGCTGCTATAATGCAATTCCAAAGGTAACTTTGTAAGAGATACAGATTTTTTGCTCATTTTATTTTTTTGGAGAACACAATGAGAGGTTTTACATATTTAAGAAGACAGTTCTGGGTGAATTACTCCAGATTACAAGGATTGAGAATATCTTTTAACACAATGAAATGCCACAGTTCCAGTCCATCCTGTAGTTTTGGGGTTTGGAATGAAGTAATTGTTTTTATCTCCCTCATGGATATTTTGTAACCAGATTTGACATGATGCCCTGGTACAATACATTTACGAGTCTTTATAATCTGGAAGGAAAATGAAGAAGCCCTTTCAGATTTAAGGGGAAGAAGGATATTGCCAAACCAGTAGCAGATTTAGAAGAGTGATCCCTGCAGACCTTTGCAAAAATAAATTTTTAACCTACCCTCAAGGGAGGTTTTTCTTACCCATCTCAAAAAACTGTTTTCCAGATATATTTGCAGACAAAAATCCAATTGCAAACTGAGTGTTCATTTCATAATTCCATGTTTCTCATCTTTACAGCTTTGGCAGAGGGAGGATTGTCTTTTCCAAACTTCAGTGACAGTTTGGCCAGCACTCTTCATGATGCCTATGAGATGGTAAAATCACTTAAAATTTAAACATTGAAACAAAAACATGCTGTAGCCTAATGGAATATGTCATTTAAAGTATTTCAATAAGTGACAATTTTGCTTAAACAGTAAATACAGAGTAGGAGATACATGTTGGCTTATAAAATAGAAAAACGATCATACAGTACTTACATCCTGATTAGCCAAAATGGTAACCAGTTTGCTTTCAAAGAGATTAAATTTCCATTACATGATGTCCATTTCTAAATCCAAGCCAGTGGGCTAGTATAGTAGCAAAATCTCTTGAGAAGCCCAAACCAACAATATGTTTCTTAAGTTGAAAGCAGTACTTTATTTACAACAGTAATTAGGTGTTGACATGATATTTTCTGGATTTTGTGCCCAAAATTTCAGTGTACCTTTCTCTTTGTTCTTGTCATCTTTGCCCCCATTTCCATTGAAAATGTAAGATAGAAATTGACCTTGGTGTGTACTTGTTTGACCAGTAATACCAGTATTGTCTCGTATTGTACTGTAGGAAACAGGCCCAGTATTTGAATAAGGCAGATGTCATACAAATAGTCCTTGGTTAACAACCATTTGTTTACTGACCATTCAAAGTTATAACAGTGGTGAATGAGTAGTGGTTAAGACCAGTCCTCAAAATTCCTGTTATCCAGCACCTGCATCATATGATTGTGATCTGGGCACTTGGCAATCAGCTTGTCCTTAGGATAGTTGCAGTGTCTCATAGTCACATAATTGCAATTTGTGACCTTCCCTACCAGCCGCCCACAAGCAAAGTCAATAGGGAAGCTTGCAAGTTGCTTGGTAAGTCCTCCTCATCTGTGCACCCTTCAGAAGTTTGCTGTGTTCACACTGCACTGCCCTCCACTACTCATGTAACTTTCTTCAATTGTCAGCAATGACCCCAAGTCCCATCAGCTCTGCTGTGCCCCCCTATACTTCCCCTGACACTTGTGCACCCTCTCCCACCTGGCAGCTGCCACTTACCTCTGCTTGTGAGCTATCTGGGATATGCAACTTCTTGCTGGCTTTCGTACTGACTTTGGGTATTGAAAGCCACCAGGAAGTTGCAAGGAGGTGCTCACTTAACAACCAACAATCCTTGCTTAACAATGGGAATTGCAGGGATTGCTGTTGCTAAGTAATACAGTCATATAACATTGCATTTTATGGCTGCATTGCTTAGTGATGGAATTCTGGTCCCAATTACTATCATAGCTTAAGGGCTACCTGCATAGCTGTTGACCATTGTCTATGTGCTTCATGGGTTGCCAATTTCTACTCACTTCTGTATATTGGGTAGATGAGTGGATTTAGCTCAGTGATAAGACCAGTAATGTGTATGCATAATAAATTCCAGATTTAATTAATAGACTCTCCAGCTTAAAAGATGGGAAAGATTGAGTCAACTATGCCCAACCTGATATTTCAAATTAATTACAACTCCCTGCCAGTGATTGTATAAACTGAGAATTCTGGTAATCCGAATATATCTAGAGGGTAGCAAATTGGAGAAGGTTTTCCAAGACTGTCATGTTTGTTTGTTATTTATTTATTTAATTCACCTTTGACATAGCCTGACTCAAACATATAGATACATACATACATGTAATAAGGCTTCTAGGGCTTTTCCTGATAAGTGTTTTGATGCTCCAATTTGTTTATGATGCTGTTTCATTTTGAGAGCCTAGAATGTCGGGAATGTGGTTTACCTTTTATGAATAGCTTGGTAAAAAAAAACACATGATTGTGTCTTGTAGGATTATGATCCTCCCAGCGAGGGACAGGTGATATGGAGACCTCACAGAGGACCCCACAGAGACCAAGTCCTTTCTCTCTTTTCTAAATTAAACCAAGCTCCACTTGCTTTGCATGAAGAGAGTTGCCAGTCAAGGGTACCACTTACTTCTAATTCTGTTATAATGGGAATGGGAAACTTTTTTCTGTTGAAGGTCACATTCCTTTTCTATGATTTATGTAGACTCTTGTGGTTGCACTGAAGTCATATAAAGCAAATGTGAATGTTTAATAGAATTTTTGCTGTTGGATAGTCAAGATTTGGGATCATAACAATGACTAATAAGGGTGATAATATGTCACTTTGGAAGATGCCTCTCCTAATATTGACAAGCCCATATTTTTTCATTTTCTATCACCAATGCTATCTTCCATTACTTCATTATTATTTTTTTCTTAACATTCTAATGTTTTTACTGACACCACTTGTTTCCATGCTTGGAACATCAGTTATTTGATGCTTCAGCTAAGTCAGATCTGGACAATTTATAGCCCATGGGGTGCATCTGGACCTTTGGCTCTCCTTATCTGGTCCTGGGCAGTGGAGGTGGGGGATCGCAGTTGGATGGCATAGTGGTGGGAAGATGCAGTGGGTGGTGGCGGGATGAGGCAGTGGTAGGATGGTGTGGATTGTGGCAGGAAAGCACGGGTGGCAGGGGTGACAATGGGACTGTGTGAGAGGCGGAAAGACATGGGTGGTGGGGGTGGCAGATGGCGCGGGTGGTAGGGGCTGGTGAGGAAGCATTGGGGCAGCAGAGATGCTGGGGCATCTCTGGATGGGTCTCACCCTGCCTGGCCACTCCCAAAGGTGCCATGGAGTCTGGCATGGTCAGAGGGAGAGGTTCCCATTAGTGGGCTCACTGCAGCCCCATCCTTGCCATAAAATTAATTAATTTTATAGCAAGGGTGGGGCTGTGGTGAGCCTGCCAATGGGAGCCCCTCCCACCTACTAGTAGTCATAATAGTAGTAATTATTATCAGTGATAATCCAATTATTATCTTTATTAGTAAAAAGAACTCATAGGCATGCTTTTGAGTAGCTGGGGAATTTTTCTACTCCATTTTTTTTGTAAACAACAGTCTTTTACCATAGAGTGCTGTGTAGGCACCTGAATGCAGAATAGCTTTTGTATCACTTAAGACCGATATTTTAACAAAAAGAAAAGAAAAAGGGATAAAGGTAAATTGATGCTCCTCTCCTCCCTCCAATTCAGAGCTCTTTTTATTTTATTGAAAAATAAAGTAAAATAAAGGAAAACTAACATCCCCTTTCTTTGACTCCATTTAAGTGTCCCCATCTTCACATAGGGCCACTTTAAAGTGGAGCAGACATGTGACCTAGCATTAGCAGCTCTTCTCATTTATCTCTCTCTCTCTCTTTAGGATACTGACAACAGTGCTGGAGAGCTTAGCGAGGGTCAAAGACCAAGGTTTACAAGAGCTGCCGAAAGTATCCTAATGGGACATTCTGTTTACATGGGCCAGCCTGCCAGCCAGGTTTCTGAAGGATTAACTCGACAGATCCCATCACTGAGACAGAGTAACAAAGTTGCAGGTATTAGTTTATATAAATTATTATTCAAACAGATCACAGTGTATGTAGCTTGAAAAAGTTTCCTGTTATCAATTTGTAACATAAAACTATGGGTTTAAAACATCTGGATTGGTTACTTCATAATTCTGTATACTTGGAGGTAGGTAAAACCTAATGCCAGATGGTATACTAACTGATACTTAAATTATATAGGGATCATGTAAATTAAGAACATTAAAAAGTGTAGCATCTGCAGCTAAGATTTGCTGGCTTTTAGAGAGTGAGACAGAATGTGCATGTTCAGACTTGTATACATTACTCTTTGGAATTTGGAGCTGCTATTGCAGCATATTTCTTAAGATATACTCCTTGGTTTTAATCCTGAATCAAGTAAGAGCGTAGGCAGAAATCATAGCTCAATGGGAAGAGCCCTTGGAAAGCACCAGGTCCTGTCCTTGTCTGTAAAATAATAGTATGCATAAAATCCTTGATCTTTTGATGACCAATTCTGTAATAGGCACTTTCCAAAGTCGACATACATGTTTACGTTTAATATTTTTAGGAAGCAAATACTTGAGCTGAAGGTATTTTCTTGCTTCAAGAGTTTTTGATTTAAAACAGCCAAAGGCAGCACAGTTAAAATAACACACTCATCCCAGAACACATTTTTTCTGGGAGAAAAATGGAATTCTTGAATAGTTACTTTTCATGCTAATTCTATAAAAATATGAATAATGTATAGCAGGAAGTCATATAACATTCCATCAACAGTTTAGGGTAAGTACCCAAACTTTATTTTAGTCTTGTTGTTTGTATTATAATTAGAAATATTAAGTGTTAAATAGCACATGAGATCTTTTGGTTATAAAGATTACATATTTTCAGAATCTGTCTTTATGTGCAAGTTAAAGAAATGCATATTAAATGAGTTTTTTAAAACAGGCATTGAGCTTGGATATGATAACCCACCAGCTGAGGAGGGCGGGGTAAATAAAAAGTAATGTATAATCTCTAATCTATGTAAGCTTCCAAGAGTCTCTGGAAATTGGCAGCATAGAAATGTGATTAAATAAATATTTGGAAATAAAAAGCATGTTTGTTGTTGTTCAGTCACTAACTCGTGTCCGACTCTTCACAACCTCATGGATTGTAGCATGCCAGGCTTCCTTGTCCTCCACTGTCTCCCAGAGTTTGTTCAAATTCATGTTCATTGTGTTGATGATGCTATCTAACCATCTCATTCTCTGCCATTTCCTTCTTTTACCTTCCATCTTTCCCAGCCTCATGGTCTTTTCTAATGAGTCGTCTCTTTGCATTAGGTGGTGAAGAGTTTCATATCATATTTGAGCTTCAGTTTCAGTATCATATTTGAGCTTCATGTCCTTCCAATTAACAGTTAGGGTTGATTTCCTGTAGGATTGACTGGTTTGATCTCCTTGCAGTCCAAGGGACTCTCAAGACTTTTCCAGCACCACAATTCAAAGGCATCAATTCTTCAGCACTCATCCTTCCTTATGGTGCAGCTCTCATGGCCATATATTACTATTGGGAAAACCATAGCTTTGACTATACGGACTGTTGTCAACAAGGTGATATCTCTGCTTTTTAAAATGCTATCTAGGTTTGCCATAGCTTTCCTCCGAAGGAGAAGTGTCTTAGTTTTATAGCTGCAGTCACCGTCTGCAGTAACCTTGGAGCCCAAGAAGGTAAAATCTGCTACTGCTTCCATTTCTTCTTCTATTTGCCAGGAAGTGATGGGACCGGTTGCCATTATCTTTGATTTTTTAATGTTGAGTTTCAAGCCAGCTTTTGCACTCTCCTCTTTCACCCTCATCAAGAGGCTTTTTAGGTCCTTTTCACCTTCTGCCATTAGAATAGTATCATCTGCATATCTGAGGTTGTTGATATTTCTCCCAGCAATCTTAATTCCAACTTGTGATTGATCTAGGCCAGAATTTCGCATGATGTGCTCTGCATATAAATAAGCAGGTTGACAATATACAGCCTTGTCGTACTCATTTCCTAATTTTGAATCAATCAGTTGTTGCATTTCTGGTTCTAACTTGCTTCTTGATCAGCATATAAGTTTCTCAGAAGACAGGTAAGGTGGTCTAGTATTCCCATCTCTTTAGGAATTTGCCACAGTTGTTGTGAACCACACAATCAAACCCTTTAGCATAGTCAATGAAGCAGAAGTAGATGTTTTTCTGGAACTCCCTTGCTTTCTCCATGATCTAGCAAATGTTGGCAATTTGATCTCTAGTTCCTCTACTTCTTCAAAACCCTCCTTAGATGCTATCTAACCATCTCATTCTCTGCCATTTCCTTCTCCTTTTACCTTCAATCTTTCCCAGCCTCATGGTCTTTTCTAATGAGTCGTCTCTTTGCATTAGGTGGTGAAGAGTTTCATATCATATTTATAACTCATAAATTATATTCATAACTCCCTCTGGTAGTTCTCAGTTCAAACACTGTTGAAACAGCTTGTAGTATTTTGAGCATAACCTTGCTAGCATGTGAACTTTGTGCAATTTTATGGTAGTTTGAACATTCTTTGGCATTGCCTTTCTTTGGGATTGGAACATAAACTGACCTTTTCCAATCCTGTGACCACTGTTCAGTTTTCCAAATCTGTTGGCATATTGAGTGCAGAACTCTAATGGCATCATTTTTTAGGATTTTAAATAGTTCAGCTGAAATACTGTCACTCTGCTAGCTTTGTTATTAAAGTCCACTTGACTTCACACTCCAAGATGACTGGCTCTAGATCAATGACCACACCATCATGGTTATGAGGGACATTTAGATCTTCTATATATTTTTGCCATCTCTTCTTAATCTCTTCTTCTTTTAGGTCCCTACCATTATTGTCCTTTATCATGCCCATCTTTGTACAAAACATTCCCTTGATATCTCCACTTTTCTTGAAGAGATCTCTAGTGTTTCCCACTTTATTAGTTTTCCTCTACCTCTTTGCACTCTTCGTTTAAGAAGGCCTCTCCTTGCTGTTCTCTGGAAATCTGCATTCAGTTGGGTATATCTTTCCCTTTCTCTCTTGCCTTTCTCCTTCCTTCCCTTCCTCCCTCCCTCCATTTATAAAGCCTTATCAGATAGCCAATTTGCTTTTTTGGATTTATTTTTCTTTGGGATGAAAAGAAAAATAAAATTTTTATTTTTATAAAAATAAACTATAAAAAATTACTTTTTATAAAAATAAACTATAAAAAATTACTTTTTGTATAGTTTTTTGCACCTCTGTCCCTAGTTCTTCAGGCACTCTATCTACCTGATCTAATCCATTAAATCTATTCCTCACCTCCACTGTATATTCATAAGAGATATGATTGAGGTCATATCTGAATGGCCAAGTGGTTTTCCCTACTTTCTTCAATTTAAGCCTGAATTTTTCAATAAGAAACTCCTGATCAGAGCCACAGCCAGCTTGAGGTCTTGTTTTTACTGACTGTATAGAGCTTTTCCATTGTTGGCTGCATGCTAACTGATATCATGCAGAATACTTGGTATTAAGTAATTGTAGCTCTATCAAGATTTACAATAAAAATCAATATTTTCTGTGGTTAATATCTTAATACAGTGGAACCTCGGATTGTGAGCATCTTAGTTCACGAGATTTTTGCAAGACAAGTAAAAATTTTTAATAAAATTTAAGTTGATTAACAAGCACCACCTCGCAAGACTAGCACCACGTGATGAGCTCGTGTAGGAAATCTTACAACGGAGCCAATGGTTCTTCTCTTTCACTACGTAAAAAGCGTAAATTAAGTGAAAGTCATTCAAGAGAAAGAACTCCCAAGATTCAGATTCCAGATTCTCCTTCCATGCAACAACCCTCCCCCTCTCCTCCCTCTCGTCTCCTTCATGCCAGCCAGGACTCTTCTCAAAGTGTAGGAAGACTGACCCTCCGTTT
>JANHZU010002416.1:134648-148667 GCA_032468055.1 Acrochordus granulatus | reverse complement strand
TTCTTCTATTTCTTTGCACTGCTCATTTAAGAAGGCCTTCTTATCTCTCCTTGCTATTCTCTGGAAATCTGCATTCATTTGGGTATATCTTTCCCTTTCTCTCTTGCCTTTTGCTTTTCTTCTTCCTTCAGCTATTTGTAAAGCCACATCAGATAGCCACTTTGCTTTCTTGCATTTCTTTTTCTTTGGGATGGTTTTAGTTGCTACCTCTTGTACAATGCTCTTCAGGCACTCTGTCTACCAGATCTAATCCCTTAAATCTATTCCTTACCTCCTGTGTATATTCATAAGGGATTCACTGAGGTCATACCTGAATAGCCTATTTGTTTTCCCTACACTCTTCAATTTCAGCCTAAATTTTGCAATAAGAAGCTCATGATCTGAACCACAATCAGCTCCAGGTCTTGTTTTGACTGACTATATAGAATTTCTCCATTCTGGCTGCAAATAATATAATCAATCTGATTTTGGTATTGGCCATCTGGTGATGTCCATGTGCAGCAGCAGCATCTCTTGGGTTATTGGAAAAGTGTATTTGTTTTGACCAGCTTGTTCTCTTGACAAAACTCTGTTAGACTGCCCTGCTTCATTTTGTACTCCAAGGCCAAACCTGCCTGTTATTCCGGTTAACTTTTGACTTCCTACTTTAGCATTTCAATCCCCTATGATGAAAAGGATATCTTTTTTCATTATGAGTTAGAAGATGTTGTAGGTCTTCATACAAGTGGTCAACTTCAACCTCTTCAGCATCAGTGGTTGGAGTATAGACTTGGATTACTCTGATATTGGTTTGTCTTGGATTCGAACTGAGATCATTCTGTCCTTTTTCGAGATTGTACCCCAGTACTGCTTTTCCCACTCTTTTATTGACTATGAAGGCTACTCCATTTCTTCTAAGGGATTCTTCCCTACAATAGTAGATGTAGTCATCTGAATTAAATTTGCCCCTTCCATCCATTTTAGTTCACTGATTCCCAAGATGTCAACATTCAATCTCGCCATCTCATGTTTGACCACATCCAGCTTTCCTTGATTTATAGATCTTACATTCCAGGTTCCTATGCAATATTGTTCTTTATATCATCCGACTTTCCTTTCACCATCAGACACATCCACAGCTGAGCATCCTTTCAGCTTTCACCCATCTGTTTCACTCTTTCTGGAGCTACTTGTAACTGCTCACCGCTGTTCCCCAGTAGTGTATTGTTTACTTTCTGATTTGAGAGGCTCATATTCTGGCATCATATTTTTTTAGCCTTTTGATACTGTCCATGGGGTTTTCTTGGAAGAATACTGGAGTCGGTTGCCATTTCCTTCTCCAGTGAATCACATTTTGTCAGAACTTTCCACTAACCTGTCCATTTTAGGTGGCCCTGAACGGCAGAGCTCATAACTTCACTGAGTTATACAAACCCTCTCACCATAACAAGGCAGCAATCAACAGCTATTATTGTAGAAGTCTTTGCCTACATTGGCCCAACTTATTATTGATTGGTCAATTATGTGCCATCAAGTAATATTTGACTCTAACAAGCAGATTGCTTTGGGAAAAAATTTGGGGAATGAGAAGACTTGGATGTCTTTTTAAGGACTTATAGAGTAGTGGTGGTTACCAACCAGTCTCTTTCTAAGGGCACATGTTTCAGCATCTTTGCTGAAGAAACACTGATCTAGTCAATGTCTCGAAGGAATATGCCTTGGAATCCTCACAGGCTAGAAAGCTTGTCTATAGTGACATAAACAAAGAATAATCTCATAAGCAAGAAAAGGAGGGAGGAGATGCATGGATGTAAATTCAAATAACATGTATCACAAATCACAAATTTAGAATACACTCTTTGAGGCACACATTTTAAAGATTTCACTGGAATTCAGCATTTCTATTAGGGATGGGCAAATGCATTGTTCAGATTCACCTATGACGTATGAACAAAGAATTACAAATTCCCAGGAATCAAATACAGTATTTAACATAATTTCTATGAATTGGTTGCTTGGGTTGATAAAAAAGTTTTTTTTCCTTGTTCCAGAAAGTTACAGTTGTCTGCTCATTGTGCTCTCATCAGTTTTGAATTTTCAATGGTATCTAAATTATTGTTATCATGCAACATAAATGAATGAATCTGTCTGGACAGCAATGGGCATAAATGTCATGTCATAATTGAAGTTGTCAGTTGTAAATGGATTCATGAAATTTTAAATCAGTCATACCAGTTTACTTCTAAATAAAATGTTAGAAGTATTTTATGTTCAATGTTTCTATACAATAGTCTTCCAATCTCCCATCATGCCATCCAGCCTTCAGAATTGCTGCTATTAAAAACAAATATAGTTATTAAATCATTTTAATAGATTTAAAAAATACAGTCACTTTATTTGTAGGCAGAGCAGTGCATTGTAGTGAATACTGAATTTTTTTAAAAAATTTGCATTTGTCTCAGCTCAATTCTGCTAGTACATTTGATGATTAGATTTCTGATAAGGCAGGTAGCTGTTTTTATTAGTATTTGATTGTTGTGTATGCCTGTTTGAACCACGATCCTTTAGGACTTAGAATGGCAGAACATGAATTTCTAGATTTTCTCAATTGTCAGTCTTGGCCCAAGTTTTGCCAGTTTATTGGATCCACTTAATATGCTATTGGAGCTGGTCAGAGAGAGGAAGAGAAAGTATTTTCCAGTCTCTTCCCCATTGTTGGTTGAGTATTTGGTTGGAATAATAAGCGAAGACCATCTTCAGAATATCTTTTATGCATTTATTTATTTCCTTGTTTTTTAAAAAAATCTGTCCCTATTCATAGATATACATCCTTTGCATTCCTACCTTGATTTCAGATATTAAAGGTAGCTGGATTCCATACAACTGGGATGAGCAAAGAAGAGTTTAAAAGACTCTGTCCCCCTTTCTTCCAAACAATTTGCCTCTGGCTTCTGCCACATTGCCTATTTAATTCATTCTCTCCTCTCTTCCCCTCTCAAGACTTTCCACAAAAGCAAGACAATTACCAGAACACAGACACCTTTGTGGCTATGTGCTGGTGAAAGCCAAGTTAATTGCACTGCATTTTAAAGTAATGTATGCATTACAGATGGCAGCTTACTGTGTAGCACATTTTTTTGTACTTACTCATTTAGAAAAGCTTACCTCTGTCTTTTAATTAAAAGGGAGATTTTGCTTTCGGATTCTTTTTGGAGGAAAAGTTCCTTCAGACAGACAGCCACTGGCTGAAACCCTCACGGGTGCACTTCAGTGTCACTACCATTGAAGGGAAAAAAGAGAAAAGCCATTGCATGTGATAATTAGCCTCATCCGAAATTTATATTTCTGGTGCTAATTGCTGGGCTAAATGAAGCTCTAGTTTAGCCACAGATGAATCAGCTAAACAAACACAGAGGCAACCAAAACAGACAGATGTGCTTCTGTCTCCAAATCTGCATGCTAATTACTGTTTGCAGTCTTCAAAATCCCCCCCTCCTGCCCCTTTTCTCACTCCTTGATTACTCCAGCAAAATGGGATAACAGCAATCAACGCTTCACGGTATTCAGAAACAGGGTGGTCAACAGCAAGGACAATAAACAAACACCACAGATGAATGTTCTTTATCAATGCCTCTTCACAATTCAATACTTAAAAATGTTCCTTTCTGGAAAAAATATCTTCAAGTTATTCCAACATGACTTGTGTTTGGCATTGGTTAGCTGCAGCCTCTATTGCCATCGACCCATCTTGCAATATGGCTTTTAGACATGTTTCTTACTGCATTGGTCAAAATAAGATAAAAATGCAAGAGCATAATTAGACATGAAGTGCGAGTAAGAGCTGGGAGAGTGCTATTTCCCTGGTGACCACTGAAGGCTGTGCATTGCTGAATTGCCGGGAACTGTGTGCACAGCCTTGTAAGACAAGGTAAGCATTTTGGGATATTGGAAAGGCCTTATGTATGCAACCAATTGCTATCTTGGATTGGGGGTGGGGAATGATGAATTCCCTAGCTTCCTGTCAAGAACAGCCAACAAATGAAAGGGGCTTGGAATAAGGAGAGAAGGCATATATTTATATGCCTTATATAAATATATGACTTATAACTATAGTATCCATATATGAAGGCTCAGCTCACTAAAACTGTTCCAGACAGGTGGATGAGAGGTACAATTGCTAAAAGGAGGTTCAGGATTATAGCTCCCATCATTCCCCGACAACATGGATGTAACAATAAATCAAATGACCTTTCGGAGGAAAGATTTTATGTTATCCAGGTTCTGCCTGGATCCTACCTGACACACATGAAAAGGGGCAAAGCTTCATCCATCATCTTGACTCTTTTTATCCAATCCATGAACACTCTTGCTTCTGACACATCAGGACTCTGTTCCAAGCCTCCTTCTTGGATAAGAGCCCTCAAGTCTGGTTGTGTTCTCTGGTCTGAGAGCCTACTGGAAGATGAACTTCATATACCATGCGTATAGTCCACTGCTCTGTGGACTTCTATATAGCACTTCCTTCAAGCTGAGCACTGAGCACCAAGGCCTTTCTAATTCATAAAGTTAATGTACTGTCTATAGTCATTCAAAGTGCATAGGATTGGGAAGTTAATTCTTGGTAGAGGTTTGATCCCCATAGAACAACACATGGATATTCTTGTCTGATCAGTCTCAAACAGATGAAGCTGATTCATGATGCCTATTCTTAGTCAGTATGATTTAGGATAAGTAATTATTTTAAGAGGCTGGAATTAACTTATCGATACATTCTAGCCTCCTCCAGATGTTGTAGATTCCCAGTTGGTTGTGCCCCATTTTGAGGAGGATAGAGGAAAAAAGTCCAGAGGCTTTGTTTTCATAATTATTATTTATTGTTTTATCATATGTTGTGAGTATCAAGAGTCTGCTTATGTCTGCAGTGGATATGAATGTCTTAAATAAATGAATAATGTGTGTCTGTGTGTGTGTGTGTGTTGGTGATAGTGTAGGGAATGACATGCTATTCTGCCCCAAAATCTAGGATGTTTTTGTGTGAGTTTCAAGATCATTTCTGTGTCACAAAGGAAAAAAATGCTAAATTGTAAATCATGCTTAAGGATGTTTATGCAAAGCATTTCCTAAGAAAGAGAGAGAGAAAAATGTGAGATTTACTGGAATCAGAGCTGCTAGAACAAATTTTCATAGCTTATTCACAGTACAGTAATTTATGAAGACTTCTCAGATTTTGCAGGTGGGGGAAAGAGCAGGGATGTTTGCTGGGGGGCTGTGAAAAAAGTCAAAATGGCAGTCAGACAATGCAATAGAAGCTCACTCCTTTTTAAAGTATGTTGCACATCTAGGTGTAAAAAAAGGGGGGAGGGTGCTTTCGCCACAGGATTGTAGGTGAACTGCCGAAAGAAACAACAAGCCCCAGATTTCCTTGTTCCTGCTAACATTTCTAAACCACAATGGTAGGACAAACTGTTAAATTGGGGCTAACCTAGGCAGGAATGTGAAGATCATAGAGAGAATGGAGAATGGCATGGCTTTGCAGGCCTTGTGCATAAAAAAAATGTCACTAGATCATAACTTGAGAAGAATTCCAGGAACTGAAATGTGATTCATCTGGAGTACATCGGTATAGGAAAGTTGGCCTGAAGGGCTTTTGTGTCCACATCTATGCAGACATTTCCTGCTATAATTACAAGGTAAAGGTAAAGGTTTCCCCTGCCAGTCATGACCAACCCGAGGGGTGGTGCTCATCTATTTCCTAACTGAAGAGCCAGTGTTTGTCCGAAGATGCTTCCATGGTCATGTAGCTGGCATGACTATATCCTGAGATGCACGGAACATTGCTGCCTTCCCACTGGAGGTGGTACCTATTTATCTATTTGCATTTTTACATGCGTTCAAACTAAGTTGGCAGGAGCTGGAGCAAGCAATGGGAGCTCATCCCATTATGTGGCACCTGAGTCTCGAACTTGGGCTGCTGACCTTCCAGCTGACAATCCCAACATCTTAACCGCTCATGCCACTGTGCTCCCTTCATCATTTCAAAACAGGCAAAAAAGAAAAATGCATGGAGCTTCAACAAAGAGGATTCCAAAACTAGCAGATCAATCATTGCTCCAGTTTTTTAAAGAAACCAAGGAAGCCTTTTGGAAGAATGGTCAGCAGAGAAGGAATTCTTGGGATCCTTGAAAATGCAGCATTAACTGACGTTAATATGGATGTTGAAAGGAAGTTCATTCTCTTAATGCTGTGAAGGATCTGCTTGCTCTCAATCCATAAAGGAAACTCATGAAAAACAAATGCTCTGGTAATTGACACTATACAGGGTCATGCATTATGTATCATGATAATGTTTAGAACATGTTTTTCAACCTTGGTAACATGGAGATGTATGGACTTCAGCTCCTAAAATTCCCCAGGCACCATACCTCTTAAAGTTGACAAGGTTGAAAAACATGGATTTAGAATCTTGGAGATTCTGCAAGGGTTCTGGCATTCCCAGGAACAGAAAGAAGCAAGAAAAAAGTGTAAGTTACAGCTTCCAGTATGAAAGGATATGGATTTCAATGGATAAACTTGTGGAAGATGATGAGAAAAACTTTAAAACTTTTACCTGACATAGACATTATAGAGTTTGAAGACATGGAACACAACAAAATTGGGAATACAAAAGATAAAGCAAGAAAAAGTTCTTAGTGTAGAAGAGCTGCAACAAGAAATCCTGGACAATGCCTCTTTATGGGATGCACAAAGCAGACTAGTGAAAGCTTTGCGGATTCCTTTTAAAGGCCAAAGAATGAAAGATCTAACCCATAGATTTTTAAGCCATAGAAATGATTTAAAGGTCAAGACTGTGCAGAGCAAAAAAAAAAGAATATAAACTATATGACCAAGGATTGTTTCTCTGATATCTACTGGTGTGTTTTTCAGTACCTCAGAAAAAAGAAAACAAAACCTCCCATACCATTAGGTGCACCAATTTATTTGATTTTTGTAATGTTAGTCTGATAACTACATTTGCATTGAGAAAAATCTCAGCAATCCAGGACAGAAGAAAACAGAGCAATAGAATCCTTCCCTATTCAAGGATCCAACTATTGCTTTCCTTCATGGGATCAGACTGTAGGATTTGAAATTGTTCTTAATAATAGCAAGCTTCCCAGAAAGTATCTAGCCAAATTCATGGCAAAGGCAGATTCTCTCCTAGTCAAGAGGGGCACTGCCTTTTTAAGACAACATTTCTTGATATATAATAGAATGCAGTTTCCATTGGAAGGAGGCTCTCCTGTTGAGAGCCTTACTCTAATAATAGTGGGGTATTAGGGGTTTTTAGGCTTGAAATAGTCTTCAATCCTCCTTAAATTCCTCACATTGCAATTAAAAGGCCCAATGGTTTGACTCTTTTCACTCTGGGACTTACAGAAGTGATGCTGGCAGGCAGCAGATAGCCAGTGGGTCATAATTCTTGTTTTTCACTGTAACCCATGATTAATTTGACATACGATAACCTTTAATGCTTATAGAAGATTCATCAAGGCAAGCAATCATGTTTTTGCCTTCCTTGGGTGTGCTTAATCTGTTCTCCCCTTCTCCTAACTGCTTGAATGTGTTCCTCAATCTGGAAAGTATCATTTTAATTTTCCTTGATATTCTGGAGAACAATCCTACCTCACAATCATTATGGAAAATGTAAGCAACGGCTCCTAGAACTATCCATTTGTTACCAATGTCAAGGAATTTAAAAGATTCCCATAAAGGATGTGATGGAGTAATCTGAGGACATTTGGTCCAATGCCCCTTAGAATTACAGTTGGCCCCGAACTTCCATGAATTTGGTTAGTCCCTTCAAAAAGTCATGTAGATTGAAAGGATCTGATAAAGTTTCAAAAGCGGTTGTAAACACTCAACAGCCATTGTGATGATGCAGGTGGAAGATAAGGATAGCAGCAGAGTTCTGGGTTCAGCTCCTTAGTCGTAAAGATTGCAAGCCCTGTTTGTAAAAGTTTAATTACTCATAATGTTATTGCCCTGCATGCTGCCATAAGGATGGTTTGCCATCATTGAAGGAACTATGAATTGTGAATTGTACTCACAAATTCTACAGGAAAGTATCAGGGTATCTGCCCATGAACTGAAGCTTAGGAGAAAGTGGGTCATGCAGCAAGACATACAAGTCACATGACCAAAGAATGGTTAACGTAGAAGTTATGCAATAACGTTTTGGAAGGGCCAAGTCAAAGCCCTTCTTCTCCTTTAGCCGACAGAAATGTTGTGAAAGGACCTAAGTGGGCAGTTCATGTAAGAAAGCCCATCAACATCCCTGAGTTGAATGTTAAGAAGGAATGGGCTAAAATTCCTCCAAGCCAGTATGCAGGAGTGAACTAGAGTTATTGGGAAAATTTAGTTGCAGTTATTGTGCCCAAGAGAGGCACATCAGTTGCTGAAAGCAAAGGTTCACATACTTTTGCCACACACAGATTTATAGCTTGCATCATTTTCCTCCATAAATAAATGAACAAATATAATATTTTTGACTCATTTGTTAATTTGGGTTCTCTTTATCTAGTTTTAGGACTTGTGTGGAGAACAGATCATATTTTAGGTCTTATTTTTTTGCAGAAATATTGAAAATTCAGAAACATTCACAAACTTTTATCCACCACTGTATTTTCAGCATGCAAGTTATTTCTTACCATTGAAAAGGCGCATTACTGAATATGCCCTTAAAAATATTTTTAAAATAATGGAGATCTTACACAGCATTTTTAAAAAGGTGAGGCACTCATATAATGGTGAATAGGTGAACACAAGTATCATAGTAGGGTTCATACCTAATGGTGCAACTCTAGTGATCTATCAGTGATTTATGATAGAATATACACAGAGATTTCACTGAAAAGCAATGCATTCAACTTCTATTCACTTGACCCGAGTCTATATCCACATGACACAATTCACACAAACTATTCAAACACATTTTAACGTATTGCATAAACCCAGAAAATTTGGTTTTGTGGCTAAACCATAATTGACCGTGCATATGATTTAAACATTTATATAAACAGTCTATAGGACACCCAACACTCTTTTCTGTAATGGGAAGTGTAAGATGGTCTGTAACAATTAGCTACGCAATGTCTCCAAGGCTATTCCTGAGTTCTGAAATGAAATGTATTTCATTCTAAGTAACCATTGGAGCTTGGAAGGGGGTGGGGAAAGCATAGGTTCGTTTATATGGAGAGTTTCCCCTTTTTTCCACATCTGGTCCTCATAAAACAGCAACTAGCAAAATGCTTGAGATCCAATTTCTTCATCAGCTGCTTGGAGATGAGATTCTACCAGTGTGAGGTGGGGGAAAGGTTGTTCTCTTAGAAAAAGAGACACACTGCCTCTGTATTAAAATACATTTCTGATTCTTAGGCTGCTTGAAAATCCCTACTTCTTTTCTCTTTTTCCTTTATCGTCTTCCATTCTTTGTCTGCTTTTCTGGTCTCATCTGCCAAATGAGGTCTGAGTCCTCCAAAAAAAAATATTTTCCTGTGGGAATGGGTTGTGTTGTTAATAGAATGTCTTCATGCTACTGTCATCCTGGCCTAGTCAGCCCAATATTTGTGGTTTCTTGTCTGGTTATTTTTCAGAATCCCGAGACATTTGGCTTAGTAGTCATGGCATTCCTGCAGCTGTTCTAAGATGATAAATTTCCACTACTGTACTGGCCTAGCAATCAGAGGGATATCCCATTAAAAATCTGTTTGGAAGTTGCAGAACCAATGGTGGTGGCTGCAGGGAGTTGTAGTTCAACCACATTTGGAGGAACACAACAAGGAAAGCACAAGTATTGTGCAATTATGTAAATCTTTATCTAGTTGACCATGTGGAACAGAAAAGTTAAAACTATTACCATCAGTTTAACTCCCTACCCCTCCAGAGTCTGATAAAGGTCCATCCCAGCACATGTAACTTTTGATCATGGAATCAGTTCTACCTTAATGTGATGTGCACAGTTCACATTATAGATGGATTTGGGAAACAGAACTATTTAATCTTGGGAGAATTCTCGAAGTGTCAGTGAGAAACAGAACAGCAAACCTGACAGTTATAAAAACAAAGGACTGATGGATATGGACCAGACTGTCTGAGAGAGGGGGCCAAGTAAGGTGGAAAGAACAATCAAACATAAGAGGTCTTCATTTTTTTGCAAGTTGCATTAAGTGGTTGCTTCCTGCCTGAGAAGAGAAGCCTGACAAAACACAGAGGCTTTGCAAAACCTTTCATGCTCATCTGATAGCCTCCATTTGGTTGCAACAAAGTCGACGGCAATATTTTGACTGAATTTGGATGACTGAAGTCTAAAAGCGTGGCCCAGTAATCCTTTGCCTTCACCCATCTCTGTCACTTCCATCTCCTAAGCAAAACTTTGACCCCAAATATTATCCAACCCCTGAGGAGCCAATATAGTTTAAAGAAACTGGACTTTGTACCCTACGGTTAAGCCACAAATAAAAAAGCAACGTATGCATGTTTGTTATCTGGCTTCATGTATCATGTGACTTCAACTTCCATCTGTCTGCTCAAAGATCAGCTCCATTGGAAGTCTTCACATTTGGATCTCTTTTCCATTGAAGTCCATAAGAATGGCTCTGTAGTTTCTTTTTTTTTCCTCCTCTCCTTTTTTTTTACCTCAAGCCCTGGGATGTTGGGATTGTTCAGATAATGAAGTTCAGTTGTTCTTAACTGAAGTTCCATCTTGAGCACTTTCAGCTGAAGTCTGTGCTGAAAATTATTGGAATGATTTTAAAAAGGCAGACTTTTAAAAACTTTTTTTGAGTCTGGGAATCCTGTAAGTTAATAAATACAGCATAGATATTTTGGAACCTCTGATTAAGAGGCAAAACTCTTAACGTCAGAAAAACGTGGGGTCCTTGGTGCTTTCTGAGCTTGTTTTCTTGCAGATGTTTCATTACCCAACTAGATGACATCATCAGACTTACCTGCATCCCACAGTCCAACCCTGAACTATAAATATTCTCTTCCAGTTAAAAAAATGGCCCACCAAACCCCCTCAAGTTCTTGCAGAACCTTAGATGGAGGCCTTGAAGAAGCCGTAGGGGGAAACAGTCCCAAACCCTCTCCCTTTTCTCCAATGTTCTTCTGTATATAGATGTAACGATAGACACAAGTTAGTTTTGAAAGACCCCCGTGCTGATCATAACAAAGGACAGGATGGAGGAGAGTTTGCTGTTCTTGACATTCCTTTGTCCTCCAGGCCTCTCGCACTGTGGGGTTAATAAGAAAGACAGCTCGCATGCCTAGAAAGGACCGGGGTGAGGGACACGAGTATACATTTGAGTCTGCATTTAATGATTTGTACCACTATTTTAAAAAAGCACTGTGGGTTCTAGAACCCAGAGCGAAATGACTTCTGATATTTGGCCAAAGGGGCCGATATTGTTATTAAACTATCCATCAACTATCCATTTGCAAAGTCTGAGCCAGAGTTGAATAATGATTATAATCTATTAGGTATTTGTAAATAGACAAATGGGAGGATTAAGTTAAAAGATTACAAATATTTTCAGAAACCCAAGAGTTTTAGGCAGCAAGATGTCATTTTTGGCAAACATTCTCTTTGAAGGACCAACTGTGTTCATATAACACATACAATACACAAACTCTAAAAGAAGCATATGGGTTGAGTTTGCACAACGCATTAGCCTAAAACTTGCATGGCTAGCTTATAAGTGTATAATGTGATCCCAGGCAGAGTTGAGTTCATGATAGCACCGCTGCAGCGCTGCCTTTCCTAACAACAAGCTGTAATTTCAAGAACTCATAAAATGTCAAGTTAGGGAAGCAAGTCTTGACTTCTTGGTGATCTCTTTAGCTGTGTACTGTTCTTATTCAATCTAGCATCACAATCTTGGTTCTGTATGTTTCTTTGACCTTTTCCTAGATCGTCACATGGACAAAAAGGAATGAAATTATAGCCCACTCTTTCCCACCCCCAAGTCTAATGAAGTGTCTTCCTCTCCCATCATACTTTGTCCCATTTAGAATGAAACATTCTATGGTCTCCAATATTTCCTTTCATCCCCCCCAATCTACTATTCCTTCCTACCTCTCTGTATCATGTGACTTGGGGGGAAGGGAGGAAAATCCACTGTTTAAAAAAAGGGAAAAAAAGCCACAGGTTCTAATTAGTGTACAAATCATGTAACATTTGCTTCATTGGTATGGCCTTGCCAGATTGATTTGGGTTGCTTTCAAAACAGCTGCTACATTGCAGCTTTGATCACAATCCTCTGCGATTTAGAACAGCCCCAGGTTCAAAGGACTCTTTTTTTCTTCACCCTCCTTCATCTCCTCAGCCCACTTGTCCTTTCTCCCCTGGGAAGCCACTTTCCCCAGTATCATCGCGACCAAAATGACACAGCCTTTGTGTCAAGAGTGTGGAGCCAAGACCTGCAGATTTTAATGAAGGAGGTCTCCTGGCATCCCTCAGTCTCGTTCAAGGGCTACTGGGAACGGGAGCATCGGTTCCTATCATACAGTTCTGCATCCTATTATACAGTTCTGCATTAGGATATACCTAACTACCTAACCGCCAAAACAAACTGCATTTTGCAACCTGTATGTTTGGTTAAAAGAGGCATATATATTTCCTTCCTTCCTTCCTTCCTTCCTTCCTTCCTTCCTTCCTTCCTTCCTTCCTTTTTTGTGTATTTTGTTTAGCTGTATGTATGTAATGTCGTTGGAAGGAGAGATGTCATTTCCATGCTATTTCAATCTAAATGACTCCAAGCAGAGCAAGAATTTGGTGGTGGCATCCTATATCTGGAAATGCTTTGTTTGACATTGATCTTAATGTCCTTTTTGTCAACAAGCTAAAATCATTCAATTCCCCAGAATCACAGAATTCCCCAGAATTTTACATACATTTTAAATGTCAGAGTTGCTAATTGGTCATTTACCTGCTCTTTAAAGGGTATTGAATTGGTTTACTACTGTTATTATATTCTAATAATCACACTTTAATGCATGCTTGCTTGCTTGCACAAAAGCAGACTGGGATCAGACTAAACAAATCAGGGAAGGAACTTGCCAAAATTCACTGGCAAGAGGGAACAAAGTAACATGTTACTTCTTAGGTGACATATGATTATAGCCATCATAATTAATTCTGTTTTATACGAATGTATGCATGTGGGTGGCCATATAAAAATGATTGATAAATAAAAAACATGACAGATTCATGACAAGGGAATGGGAGCTTCTGAAAGGAGGGAGAGTTATGAATACCAGTTGCTATTGAAGACCATTTCTGGAATAATAAGGGGGAACATATTTATTTGCATCCCGCCTTTATTATTATTTTTGATAAATAACTCAAGGCAGTGCACATTCCTAATGTTCCTTCCTTTGCCTATTTTCTGCACAACAACCCTGTGAGGTTGGTTGGACTAAGAAAGAGTGACTGGCCCAAGGGCACCCAGCTGGCATTCATGGCAAAGGCGGGACCAGAACATCTGATCTCCCAATTTCTAGTCTGTTACCTTAACCACTAGGCCAAACTGGTTCTCTATTGTCTTTGAACTACTCTTGTGGGTTTCCATAAAACATGTAGTTTTCCACTGTGGAAGAAAGTAGGTTAGGAACATATAATCCTAGAGGAGGAAGGAGACATTAGGCCATTAATTCCCTAATTCCCACTAATTCCTGCTCAGCACTGAAATCCAAATTAAAGCATCCCTGAAAAATAGTTGTCTAACCTCCATATCCAGTGAAAAAGACCCACCATTTTCTGAGTGTTCTTTTGTGTTGTCGCTCAGTCATGTTTGACTCTTCATGACCCCATGGACTGCAGCACGCCAGGCTTCCCCATCCTGCACTGCCTCCCCGAGTACACCCAAGCCCATGCCCATCACACTGACGATGCTATCTATCCATCTCATCCTCTGCCTTCCCCTTCTCCTCTTCCCTTCAATACTTCCCAGCATCACAGTCTTTTCTAATGAGTCCTCCCTGCGCATTATGTGGCCAAAGTAC
>JANHZU010002416.1:120080-134548 GCA_032468055.1 Acrochordus granulatus | reverse complement strand
GCAGTGAGTCAGCGCAAAACTCGCCCGTCCTGGGGGCAGAGCAGGAGTCTCGGAGGATGCCCCGGATATGAACATCGTCGGCCAGCAGAGGGGGGCAGGGTAAAAATAAAGCAATGTATAATCTCTAACCTACGTAAGCCACCAAGAGTCTCCGGAAATTGGTGGCATAGAAATGTGATAAATAAATAAATAAATAAATAAATGGAGAGCATAATGGAGTCTGCCCATTACAGTTGTAAGTCATAATGATCATAAAATGGGATAGTTATGTGACCTGATTTTATGACCTTTTTTGTAGCAATTGTTCAACAGGCCATCATTAAGCAAAATGGTCGGCTAAACTGTTGTAAAATGTAGTTTGTGACCACAGGTTGCTGCAAATAGCCATAAATACAGCTGTATTCTGGAGCACCCTAAGTATACATGACTACGGGTGGGTGCATGGGAGGCAACCATTGTCATTTTGGATCCAGGTCATGAGTCTCATTTTTCGGGTTGGTCATAACTTCAAACAGTTGCTAAGCAACTGGTCATAAGTTGAGAACTCCCTGTATCTGGAAGATAAATGTCCAACCCAGGATAACTGAACTGTGCACAGTTCCCCATCAATTGTGAATTTTAACAGCATCTCCACTGGACACTTTTGTGCATATGGACATTGCTTTGAGGGATCGCCCTTCCTCCCCAGATAAGCCATAATGGGCCAATTTAGAAAACCAGCTTCAATGGTCAATCTCTGCAACTTTGATGGATTAAGGCGTATGGGGCACTTTCTAGTTCGATTCGCAGGTACAACAGCCCTGCTGGGTAGCCTGTGTGGAGAGTTTGCTTGCTCCAAGCCATCTCCAAAAGCTAAAGGTGGATTCAAACTCAGGTTTCCTTCCAAAATTCCTCCCTTTTTTTGTCAGGCTATTCTTTCAATCCTCCCTCCCCCCGTTAAAAAGTCCCCCAAACTTAAGGCAACAAAGATCAGGTTTAAACCTGCACTGAGCTGCAGCATTTACCTGCTGATCTAAGGCCACAGCTTTTCAGCCTGTCCCACCTCGCAGCTGTGGGCTCATATGTTGCCTTGAGACAATCTTTTGAGCGTGAAAGTGGTTTATTGAGATGCAACGGGATGTATCCTGAATGTCCCCCACTTTTTCCCCTCCAGCCTTCTAAACGTAGATTGCAAGCCACTTTGTGCAGAGATCTAAAACTTCCTTTGATCTGCATCCACCAAGCAGAATCGAACACAAGAATCTGGAATCTGCTGTGGCTTGGCTGTTTCTTATCTTCCCACGCAGGGCCTTGGGCACCTTGAACAGGTTTTCCCCTGCCAACTGCACTCAGCCAGGAACAAGTCAGCACAGTGCTGGCCTTCCAAGCCTTGTGCTGCTGTGGGTACAAAGGGGAAGGTTTTATTCTCTGCACTCATTTCCACAATTTACGACTTCTTTTGCCGGAAAATGGTGTTTACTTCCAGTTTCTGGCAAAAACCACCCTTTGTGGACAACGGGTTCACTTAACAATCACAGGGTTTACTTAATTACCACAACAAAAAAGATTGTAAAATCGGGTAAGGTCATGTGATGAATTAACAATCGGCATACCTTAAGTCACAGGTTGAGGGCTACCTGTACTTGCTTCTGCTGTCATGAATCCACCAACCTGCTCACTCCAAGGGGCTCCAATGACGGAACAAGGAAGAAGGAGACTGAGCAGGGGCTGGGCTCGATGACTTTGGAGGCCCCTTGCAACTCTATAAGAAACCGGTCATGCCATGCTCAGAGGCACACCGTCCTATTCCCAATAGAGTCCATAGCTTCCTTTCCTCTCTAAACCAAAACTTTCTGGGGGGGGACGTTTTGCAGCAGTAAAAGGAAGTTACATAAAAAATGGGATTGGGGTTTTTGCTAGTTTTAGATGGCAAAGTATTGGCATGGGGGAACTTGATGTAAAAAACATTGCTTGCTTCCAAACTGATGTTCAGTTCAACAGACGTAATGTTACTTCTCATTCCTAAAACTGGAAAGTAGAAATAAGATTTCCAGTGAAAAACTAAACTGACCTCTTTTTTGTGTCTGCACGCAGAAAGAGAGAGGGAGAGAGGCAGGCAGGCGGCAGGCTGGATTCACCCAACATATGTACACATATATAAACACACACATCAAAAATCTGCCTCCTCCTCCCCATGCTGGTCTGTGGAACATGCTACGCCCAGACAAATAAAACCCACATTAATTAAGCTTTGTTCATGAATGTCCTTTAAATGATGCTGCTGGGCTTTGGACCATACAAACAACAACTGACTCTCCAAAATACTTTTTTCGGAAGTGTGGGAGGACTGCAGTATTTTCAGATGTCAGGATTGAGTCCCAAGGTGGTCTCTGCCCATGCACAGAGTACTTGTCATGGCCAGGAAACAGAAGCAGGCTTCAGAGGCAAGGGAGGGGAGGTAGCAAAAGCTCTGCCTGGGCCCCACCCCAAGCAGACCCCCTGTGCAGCCTCCCCAGGGAATCCATCAGCACTCCCCGCCAGCCTTGCCAAATCCCACCTTGGCACCATCCCATTACCAGCAGTGACCACCCATCTTTTTCCTCCTGAAGCCGGGGGGCGTATCGGGCAGTAGGGGAGGAGGGCAACCCCCCCGACCGCCAAGCCCCGCCTTCCCCAAGACCCAGCTCTGGTGCCCACCTGCGCTGAGCCCCCGCGGGTACCCAGTGTCCCCTGTTCCTCTGCCTCTTCCTCCTCCTCCGCTTCCAGCACTCGGTCGAGGTAGCCCAGGACCGCCGCCTCCTCTTCCTCCCTGGCCGGCGGGATTCGGGCCGGGGGTCTCCTAGAGCGAAGGGGCCGGCCGGGCGGACCCCTCCCCGCCGGCCGGGCGCTGCCTGCGGGCCGGGCAGGGGGCCATGGCTGGGCAGCCGCCACCGGAGCGGGCAGGCGCCTCTCCGCGCCCCCCGGCGAGGCTGGAAGGGTGGCGATGCCCGGGGGAGGCAGCCTGGCCCGGGCCTGGGCGCTCAACCTTCTTCCCTTCACGCCCGATCAACTTGGCGGCCGCCCCGCCACTTGCAGGAAGGCGAACAGGAAGCGGCACAGTCTCGCCTGCCTCCGCGGTGGGACGAGCCGCGCAGTCGGGCGGACGGGCGGCTAGCAGGAGGGGAGCCCCGGGACGGGAGATGCCCCCCGGAAGAAGCGTGGGCGGCGGGGTGACAGAGGAGGAGGAGGCCCCCGATGCCAGGAGCCGGGAGCGGGCACGCCTGCACGGACACGCGCACCCAGGCAGGCGCGCGGGGCGGCTGCAAGGGGGAAAGGGGGGGCTCGCAAGGTGACCCCAGCAGGCAAGTTGGAGAGGGAGGGAGGAGAACGGGGCAAAGACGGGGGCAAAGCCAGCCCGGTCCCCTTCTCGCGGCACGCCCGCCTGGCGAGGGAGGCTCCTTCCTCGATCAAGATGCCAGCTGCAGCTCCGGAGCCGGCCGCGGGACTCTCAACTCTGCAACTTTTTTTGGGGGGGAAGCAAGGACACCGGCAACCTGCCTGTCCATGCCGAAGAGCAACCGCCTTTTGGGGAGCGGGCGGGGGGGCTTGATCCCACAAGGGCCGGGGCAAAGGGAGGAGCCGGGAAGCAAACACCGGGGGGGGCGGCAGAAGGGTCGCTCAACACGGCCCCCCAGGGCCTCCCCCGCCTTCTGTGCACGGGCTCGGGACGCCCGCGAGACCGGTGGGATTCCCGGTGACGTCACGGGCGCGTGGGAGCGGTCGGCCACCGCCATGCAGTCCGCGAAAAGCCCCCCCGTGCAACGACCGTGCAACCTCCAATTCCGGGCTGGGAATGCTTGGAGAGGGAGCTCCCGGCGGGGTCCATTAGTGATGCAGGGGTTATGGAGCTGGGAAAGGTAAGAAGGGGCACCACAAAAGGATTGGGGCTGAAAGCGTCTCCCTCGCAAAGAAAAAAAATGCACTCTGCAGGGCTCTTTAATTGGAGGGAAACCGCATGAAACTTAATTTTAAAAATGCACCACGTGGAAAATGTGGGTACAGCAACGCCTCCCACCACTCTTAAGAATTTGGGTCATCCCATAAAAGTAAGAGGACAATCAGGATGGAGGGAAGGAAGGCAGGCTTCTTCAAACAGTGTTGATCAGCGGAACTCGGTGACACTGGTATGTGCCAGCCACTCATTTCCAGAGGGAAACTGGACAACCTGTGACTCCTTGGGTCATTGTTTCCGAGAAACAGAATGACAGAGGGAGGTAAAAAGTCAGTGGGAGCAGGAGTGACTTCCAACTATCTGCCAGCTTCCCCAGGATTCCCTTGTGGCAATCTGGCAGGGAGCATCAGGAATCTTCCTTCCTCCATCCCTCCCCTGCCTTCCCAGCAGGCAAGCAAGTGATTGCTGTTGGATGGGGGAGAGAGCAAGGGATTGCGAGACTGGCTGGGAAACTGTCGTGGAATGCTGAAGATCACTTGACAACACCGGTAGCCAGCAGCACTGAGGCCCTCCTAACTTTGTCGAATTTCATTCTCTCAGGAGTCATGGGCCCTGGATTTTGGACACAATCTGTAAGTTAGCCCATTTGAGCCTTATGACGCACCGTTTTGCCCACTTAAAGGTTACAGGAGTGAGTCATGGAGAACTGGGGAATCAGTAGATTCATCCTGGATGGCTGTTGGTTATTAGTGAAATTTTTTAATATTGAAAGTTGTATGGAGCATAGTTCTTGAGACCAGCTATTTTTAGAAACAGGCAAGCTTCACGCAATACAAACCACTCATGCAGCACCAGTGAAGAATTCAGTCTCAGCCAGAAGTTGCCAGATGCATTCATCTAAGAAGCAAGCAGAGCACAGAACGCTTTCTGTTTCTGCATGTGTGTGGTGTGACACACATAAGTCCGTGACCGCTTTAAATCCTCCCTGATGACTAGTAATTGCTTTGGTAAATAAACCAGCCCTGAATAAGCAGGAGACATCACAAATATGCAAGACTGGAGGGGGACTCCCCTCCCCTCACTCAAAAAGGCACCAGACCATGACTCTTGTATTACAGCAATACAGGCACAAATCAAAACACACAAAGTTTGCATAGGAGATTATCTTGCCTGAAGTCAAGACACAAGGGGGAAAATCAATTTTCTCATATTTTTCAATTCTCAGCTCAGCAATGCACAGAAACATTATTTTCACTTGCTACTTTGGGGGTTAAATAGATGGATTTCATACTCAGCAAACAAAGCTCCAAGCTTCCAGAAAGAGCAGTATGCAAACCTGCATCCAGCTATGTTTTTGCCTAATTGCTTCAGTTGTTTGCATCCTGGCTGACCTCAAGGGTTGTTGTGCAAGACAATTTTTCAGAATTCTAGTGAGATTGTCACAAAGAGAGTATTTTTATACTTACTGACCAATCAGCTGGCTAAGGCAGGCCACTCTTTTATTGTGCAATCATTGTTCCAACTGTCTGCGGCCTCTACTGTCTGCGGCCTCTCCTGTCACATGCACTTATTTTTATTTATTTATTAAAATTATATGCTGCTCATCTCTCTATCGAAATGACTCTTTGGTGCAATGCAAACAGTATCCTTCTCATTCAAACAGGAGCGTTGCCCACAGTTTGAACAAGAAAAGAAAAACACCCCCCCAGAGAAACTGGAAAGAAATTCTCAACTCCTCCAAGAATAAAGCAGAAAAACTAGTGCCTGTTTGCAGAGGAAAACGTGGAAGAAATCTTAAGTCCAGTTCAGAATATTAGCAGAGAAACGGGGAGATGAATCAAGCAGAGTTGCAAACATTTCAGACAGACCAAACAAATCTATTTAAAAGAGGAAGTATCTTAGTAGTGTTTCCAAACTTCCACAACTTCCTGATGGATGGCCTTCAGTACCCAGAATTCTCTAGCCAGCATAAGCAGTGCTGAGAATTTTGGGAGTTGAAGTTCATAATTCTGAAAATTGGAAAACACTGTATAGGCCAGTGTTTCTCAGCTTTGGCAACTTTAAGATGAGTGAACCTCAACTTCCAGAATTCTCCACCCAGCTACGCTGTGCTGTCTAAGGAAATAGGTTGAGAAACATTGATGTAGACTAACTATAGTCACACAACCAAGAAAGAAATGAGAAGTTAAAATAAATTAGACTGACTGCTTAAAAGATCCTGTACATTTGCAGTTAAGTGAAATTCGCTATGTGAATTTGCAATTTCAAAACAAGGCATTTCCTTATCAAGGAGGCCTGCCTCCTTGCAAAAAAGATAACAGTTATGGTTGGCAGGTTTATTTTCCCCCCATGCTCTGTTCTTCAGCTCCCTACCATAAAGGTTGGCTCTCTATCTCCATGACTTCCCTATGTTAAAAGTTTATTTTTAAATTAGGAAGCCTCTGTGAACATTGTTAAAGGAAGTGCAACACCACACTTTGATCACCAGATGGGGCAGCTGGCCGGGGCCACAATGCGCAGGGTGGATCCAATCCCCTCCGCCAAACCACTTTTCCTGGTCTGAGATGCCTCCTTCCTCCTGTAAAACGGTAAGGAGACCAGCAGGTAATACAGTGACCAAGTCTCTGGGCGCTCTGAGGTAAAAAGGTTTCCCCTTTCATTATGTCCGACTCTAGGGGGCAGTGCTCCTCTCCATTTCATAGCCATAGAGCCATCTTCTTTAAGTCCAGTTCTGACACACAAGATGCTTCTGTGGTCATGTGGCCGGCATGAGTGCACACCGAGGCACATGAAACACTGTTGCCTTCCCACTCATTTTGGTGGTACCTCTTTATCTATTTGCATTCTGCATGTTTTCAAACTGTTAAGTTGGCAGGAGCTGGAGCGAATAATGGGAGCTCGCCCCCTTACACAGCGGCGCTTGGGTCTCAAATTGCTGAGGTGCTGACTTTCTGGCCAACAAGCCCAGCTTCTTATCTGCTCGGCCACCATGCTCAGGGCACTCTGAACTTAATCACAAAATGTGGGGGACTTTGGAAAAAGTTCCTCTATTTTCTCACGGAGACAATCTGTCTGCGATATATGGCTGCCAAAGGCATGGTGGCACAAGCGGTTGAGACGCTGGGTTTGTCGGCCAGAAGCCCGAGTTCGAGACCCAGGTGCTGCGTAACAGGGTGAGCTCCCATTCCTGCCCCAGCTCCTGCCAACCCAACAGTTTGAAAGCATGCAGAGTGCAAGTAGATAAAGAGGTACCACCAAGTTGGTGAGTTCTGTGTGCCTCAGCATCCAGTCACGCCAGCCACGTGGCCACGGAAGCATCTTCAGACAATGCTGGCTCTTCAGCTTGGAAATGGAGATGAGCATCACCCCCTAGCATCTTTCACAACTGGCAGGGAAACCTTCACCTTTTAAAGGTCAACAACTACTTAATGGCCCATAATCAGTCAGTTTGGAAAAAAGGTAACTGAGCACACAGAACACCAAAGGTGGGCAGGGAGACATTTTTATCTCCCTCCCAAGACCAGGACCACTTTATCTCCCTCCCAAGACCAGGACCACCTTTGTATCTTTGACCCTTCTCTGCAGGCGCTACTGCCAATCTCACCTGGTCCTATACAGGTAGTCTTGACCATAGCTGAGCCTGCCAATTTTGGACATGAGTTGTGACAGTCTTAAAGTGAGTCAGCCACGACAGTGACCCAATTTTACGACCATTTTTGCAGCGGTTGTTAAGCAAACCCATTGTTCACTATGGGGCATTTTTGCAAGAAATCAGAAATAAATGCAGGTTTTTGGCAAAAAGGTTATAAACTGCAGTCACAGGATGCTGCAAATGGCCGTATATGAGGGGAGGTTGCTGAATGCTCGAAATGTTATCAAGTGACCAGGAGGGGGAAGGGGGCAATTGTAGGAACTTCAGAATTGGGTTGAAAAAAGTAAAATTTTAGGGGGTCTGCTGTGACTTTGAACGGTCGCTAAGTGATTTGTCGTAAATTGAGGACTCCCTGTATAAGATTCTCTAGATGCCTAGACTCACATTAAAGTGAGATGGTGGGCTAGATAAATCAGATAATTAAAATAATGAATAAAGGGGGGTTGCAAAACCCAAAGTCACTGAGATTGAAAAGCAATTTGCTCTCTGCAAAGCTGAGCTTTTAAGTCAAGCTTTCGGCAATCAAGGCCCAGATTCCTGAGCGACTTTGGACTCCCCTCCCAGCCCTACCGGTATCGATTTCTGTAAATTATGTTTCATATTTTTATGTGAGGGAGACACTCTTTTTCTGGCTCTTCTGATGAGATCTGTCCAGTATGGTTGAAACTCTGGCTGTAAAAGTCTTCTGTAGTAACAAAAAAATCAGGTCATCTTGATGTTACACCTTGTGACTCTGATGGACACAACCATGCAGTTTTCTTGGCATGATAAGGAAATGATCTGTCACTGTTTTCTCCTCAAATGTGTTTTCAACTCCTTCTTCCCCTACTCACCCAGATGATTTCCCATCACAGTACTAATAGTAGTTGACCTTGCTTACCTTTCTGCCACTTACTAATAGTTCAGAAGCTGATCTTCCCTCTCTTCCATTCATTGTGCTCCCTATCAAAAGATCATGAGATCCAACCAGCATGCTTGGACTTCCATAAAGTCAAAGTCGATAAAGAGCCGCCTTGACAATCAGGCTCAATTCTCTCCTGGCTCTCTATTTTCTGTTCTCAGATAACAAGTGAGTATTAATTGTTGTGACATCGGTCTGAATTAATCTTCACACTCCTCAACCACATACTGGCATATAAAATCCAAAGTAGAGAATTGTTTTTAAAAACCCTCAAAATGCTAAAAGGATATTTGAAAATGAGGGAGGAATAAAAAGAATCATATAGATATAGAAGAGATTCAGAGTAAATAAAGCAATGTGGAGAAATGTATAAATGAAGGCAAAAAAAGAAAGAAAGCAAAACTTAATTTCAGAGAGAAACAGATGAGACTAACCAGGAATTGGGATTTTTATCCTCACTGTCCCTTCTTTAAACCCACGAATGTGGATTTCTGCAGTATCTGAGATGCCATTTCACCACGTAAAGAGAAAAAGTCCAAGGAGGGAGGAAGCGCAGCAACGCCCCGCGTCGGAGATTCCCCGGAGGGGGCGGCCAAACTGCTCCTTGCCGCGGGCGGGGGATGCGCGCGATCCTGAGGGCGCTGCTCCTCGGGCCGCCTCCGGGACGGCTGGACTGAGAGGCGGGGAGACGAGGGGCGCGGATGCGCAGAACAGCCGGGAGGGAAGCTGAGAGAGGGGAGGAGTCGGGAGGGAGAGGGGACCGAGGAAGGACGCCGAGGGGAGAGAGCCAGGCGGCGGCGGCGGCGGCGAAGCGGGAGCAGCAGGCACGAAGGCGGGCGGGGCGCGGGCGGGGCAGGGGATGCTGCTGCCAGCAGGCTGAGCCGCCGCAGGGCTCCCGAGCGGCTGGGCGCGCCGTCCGCCGCCCGCAGCTGAGGGTCGGACCGAGGTCGGGTGCCGCGGCGCCCTCCGCCAGGGCGCTGCCTCCGCGGAGCAGGCTCGGGGATGAAGGCGAGTCCGGAGCCGGCGAAGCAGCAGCAGCAGCAGCAGGGCCGGGCGGCAGCGGCCGCGCCTGCGGCGGGGAAGGAGCCGGACCCGCGCGGGGCAAGGGACGGTGCCAAGAGCGAGGCGACGGAGGCGGAGCGGCTGCGCACCCGCGAACGGCTGGAGGCCACGCTCGCCGGGCTGGCCGAACTGGGATTCCTGCGCCAGCGCCAAGAGCTGCGCGTCAAGCGGCTGCTGGCCGCCGCGCCCTCCGCTTCTCTGGCCGGGCTCTGCTCTGGGGAGACGACGAGAGCCGGAGCCGGAGCCGGAGCCGGGATCGCGCCGCGCAGCTTGGAGGAGAGGTTCCTGGAGGAGAACATCCTGCTTCTGCGGAGGCAGCTGGTGAGCCGAGCCGAGCCGAGGCGGTTGGCGCGCTGCAGGGGCCCAACCAGACCAAAGGCGCGCGGGCGGGGGGGAGGCTGCGGAGACTCCTACCGGACCTCGTCAGCTGCGGAAGGAAGGAGTGCGGGCTCCCGGCCTCTAAACCAAGTCCATATTTCGTGGAGGATGTGGGAAGCGTGTCTCTGAGCGTGTACAAAGCGTCTACGTAGGGGAATTAATTGCCGTGGCTGCATGAAATCCCGCCAGCTCTTCTTCAGGGTGACTCCCATTTGTCCTAAGGAGCTGGCGGGGGAAGTGTATTCTCTTAAGCATTAGTTGCGCCAGGCCGTTTGCGGCGCAGATGAGAAACACGGCGGGATCAGAGGGAGGAAGGGGGTTTGGAAAATGACCGTCACTCACGCTGGGTGGGTGAAGGCTGAGGTTTTAATATCTGCTGGGACCCTCCCAAAAAGTAAGGAGACTCCAAGCTTCCAGCAGTGGGTCATCCCCCGCCGTTCCCAGCCGGCGGTTTCAGTTTAATTTAGGTCGCGACGCAGGAAAGCGCAGCCTTCCCGGCTGAAGCGAGGCATCCGCGTACGCGGATGGGGGCAGCCTTGAAGGCACCAGCTTCCCCATTGCCCTCCCCTGAAGAAGAACCTCAGCAGAACTGAGGGTGCTCCGGGAGTCAGATCGGAGGAACGGCGAGGCAGATGCCAACCCGTTTGCGAAATGGATGCGTTTGCTTCTGCGGAGGTGCTGAAAATACCCGAAGGTCCCTTTAGACTCAAGGGCGGTGGCAGGCAGCTGTGGGGAGGGGTCCAGCGGAGCATTAAGTGGTCTTAGAAGAACCCGTTGAAGCTCTGGCCCTCAGAAATAGGAAAACCGCCTCCTGCGTGTTTCTTTGGGAGCCCAAAAGGGAAGGGCTAGGACTTCCTGGGACTTCTAGGCAGTCTATTGAAAGGGTTTATCCCAAAATATCACAGTACCTGGACTAGGTGTGTCTGAGCAGGACAGCTGGCCTTCCTCTCCCAGCTTTTTCTTTTTAAAGCTTTATAAACCTGCTCTTGGTCCATCTTCTTTTGGCTAACAATAGCTGACATACCTGTAGTATATGGTGATTAATTGCTGCAGCTCCAAATGAGAAGTTTTTTGTCATCTCACTACACTGAATGGAACCAGTGGGAATAACCTCCTTGCCCTTCCCTTAAATCCAGCACATTTGGGCTTTGATGCCACAGCTCACTCCATTTTTCCTTCTTTTACATACAGAGGTGTGTGCATGTGTGAAGGCTACAGAGTAGCCTCGCAGGAGTCTGCCTGGGCATCAAGTTGCATATTAGATTGGTTGCTGAAGGAATCAGTTCACCTCCTGTAGATGCTGTTAATGTTGTTGACGTTGGCAGTCGACAAAAGCTGGTGCTGGACTGGGAAGAAAGCATTTATCTTATTGAGTTTCTGTCAGTGTTGCAGGAACATATGTGGGATGCTTGCTTTAATGCAATGCAGTGAGAGGAAAGGAGATAAATGAATCCAGCCATCGGCTGATTCTCATTGTTACTCTGCAAAATGGGTGCAAAATGTGCTTGAATTAAGCTGTTGGAGATAATGGATAGTGTCCTTCCAGGAAACAACATTGCTGCAGAAATCTCTTTGAAATGAATAAGTAAATCACTGAAGATCAATAGAGAGTGCTTTCTGCAGCATATTAAACACAAAGGCTGCAAAGAGCTCAAAGGGAAAAAACAATCAAAATTGAGTGCTGCTTTGCTGAACTGGAATCCTGTCCCCTTTTCCAGGGGCTTTCCAATGGAACATGTGAAAGGAGTTTTCCAAGTGAAGTTTTTGAGCAAGAAGATCCCTGCTGGATGGAGAGCAGCAGTGAATCTGAAAGTCTTCCTGTCCATCAATTCAATAAGGCCTTGGTTAGCATCACTTTTCAGGAAGGCTGTTAATTTAGTCATAATCAAAAAGAAGGATTGTTAAAGCTACAGTTTTGGGGCTCTTGCCTAAGCAGCCAAAAAAGAGGCTGTCTGTGGTTTCTGTGCCACAAATATCTGAATTCCCTGGCAAGGCAAGACAAGGCAGGATTTCCATGCCAGCAAAACTATGTCCGCAGAGCCAGTAAGGCAAAAACCAGAAAATAGAGGGAAATATTGCAGATAATACAGAGCTAAGTTTGCATCCAATATTAAGGATTGTGAGAATATGCAAAATTTAAAATTTCTCAGAAACTTCAAAGAAATTGGGGAAAAGGCAGAACATGCTAAAGAACTTGACACAAATCACAAAGTGTGTGATTTGTAAAATTTAATCTTTACTATTCACCCTGGGTTTTTCTTTTTGGTCCTCATTATCTTTCTCCCTTAAAGACACCAGTGGCAAATCCCTTCAGTCTTGTTGCCAAGAAGACTCTGTGGATGTGTCCATGATGTCACCACAGGAGTCAAGCTCAACTTGAAGGAAACTTTATTTCCTTCCTGCCTAGTTGCCCTGCCATCATTTGCAATCTTACAAATGTCATCATTTGCATCTCTTAAAATGTTTCAGTTCTTTCAGAGATAAAAGAACCTCATTTGCTGCTTTTGGATTTTGGTGGTTTTGATGCAGTCAGGGGCACAGCTTTCCCTTCCCATACAAAGGTTGCATTTCAAATATCCAAACAGATCTGTTTGCTGGAGTAGTTAGAAATTTGGAAATATTCCATCTTTTCTTATAAGCCTTACCAACTGGCATTCAAGGAATTAGAATCCTGAATCTGGGTGAGGCTAGGACAGAAATCATGAATGATTTGTGTGTCAAAGAGAGGTGGGCATGAATGTGATTCAGCCTATGTTTTATAGTCTGGCAGGAATACAAAAGGTTAATTTGCATGTTAACCAGCTTTCATTCCAGTCATTCCCACCTATTAATATCCTCAGGAAAGAGATCAAAATAGGGAAGTAGTTTGTTATAGTAAGAGAGTATTGGCTTGGAAATGATAATTCCTCCCCCCGTTTCTTGCTTTGAGACCAATAGTGGTGGGATTTGCATACAAAGCTGGACCATAGCTAATTCACATATTGCACTAAGCCATTGACTGATTTCTAAATGACAGTGGCTATCAGTGGCAAATGTGATGCTTAATCAAAAACCAAAATTAATTCAGTTATAATACAAGTTTCTTTTTGTTTTAAGGGATGCAAAAGCTTTTTCAATCTATGGTCCAAATTAAGTCTCTGGATAGCATGCTGAAGGCTACTCTAGAAACTGGATGAGACTAGGACAAAAAGGATGGTTGATCGGATTTAATTATATTTGCAATATAATTAACATTAAACAATACAATTATTTAAATGCAGTGAATTAATACACTGGTCCAATCTCATTTGCAATATTATGAATTCTTATAGACAATCTGCTTTAAAGATACTGTGGCAGATTGGAATATGTCCAGAGGGAATAGAAAAAGAAGGTGATGGGCCTTGACACAAATATCATGAGGACCTTTTTCAGGAGTTGAGTATGTTAAGCTTGGAGCTCTGATTATTTGAAGGACTGCCAATATACTCAATTAAACAAATCTATTGCACAGAAGATAGGAGCCTAAGTAGTGCTTCTAAGAAAAATAACATTTTTAAATTTCATAATTTTTAATTATTTTCTTTCAAATTTTCTAAAAAGGTAATAAAGAACAGATGTTCTAAAAAGGTTGTGAAATTCCCTTTTCAGAAGTTCTCATGCAATGTCTTAGCAGTCATCTATCAAGAATTATCAGCAAATTTCCTGTTTCTACAGGGGATGGATGAAATTTCTTTTAGGAGACCCTCCTATTATGTAACCTGATTAACTCAATTTACTGCTAACCCATGCTTTACTTAACCATTATTTGCTGAATTAACTGTAACTGAGTTCTGGCCAGGTACAATTCAGTGTGCTTGTTTTAACCTAGAAGTTCCAACATGGTTTGGCACCTAAATAATCTACCTAAACAAATAAAGGACATTTACTTCAAGTAGTGTTGAAGCCTGACTGAGAATGCTCTTGGAGATGGTGCTTGTAGTCCTCCGATTTACAATTATGGCAGCTATACTTGAATAGTCTTGTTCTAGAAGACCAGCTAGCTCCCTTGGTGGTGGCATCCAGCAGGTAGTAAAAAATGAACTCTTTTAGAAAGACTTTAGGAGTGACTGTGAAATCAGATTTTATTAATCAATAAAACATTAGTTTGTTGGTAGTATGTATTTTATTTTTATTTTATTTTGATCTTTCTGATTTTGGAATGGCTTTATTGCATTTCATATTGTTGTTAGCTGCTGTAAATCAGTAATAATTCAGTGGTACACATGTTCAATAACTGTAAGCCATGATTTACAAATCACAGTGGCTAAATTTGGATACTACTATGCTAAATGTGATTTGTTTGAGCAAGTAGTTGGATCCTTAGTTCTCAAGGTAAGGAGACAGAGATTCTATCTTCATATATTCTTTGAATGTACCTTGCCCGTGTTTAGCATCAGTCAGTGCATCGATGTATTTAATGTATTTTATTTAAAGTAATGTACAGTACTGGGATACAATCTCCAAAATGACAGAATGATCTCAGTTTGAATCCAAGGCAAACCTTTCAACATCACAATAATCCAAGTCTATGCCCCAACCACTGA
>JANHZU010002416.1:47535-59256 GCA_032468055.1 Acrochordus granulatus | reverse complement strand
AGTGGTAACATGAATGGAGTGGTGGTGACTGTCTGAACTTCAGAAGTGGGTTATATCTCCCTTTTTGTAGATAGGTCGCAACTTCGAACAGTTGCTAAGTGACTGGTTGTAAGTCAAGGAATACCTGTGTAGTAATAGCACAGATTATGTCAAGACAACTCATTTCAAGTTCCTGGGATAGCTCTCAGATCAGGTATAACCCATATTCAAGTCATTCTATATTTCCCTTTCATTAGATGTTCTTTACCTGTACTTTGTTTAAGGATATTAACTGCGGTTTGATTGCTTTAAAAATTACTTTTCTTTCAAATTAGTCAAGGAGATGAATGAATTGACCAGACTGTCAATTAAAGGATCTGTATCTTCCCCAAGGCTTTCAGCACATCTCTTTGCTGCAGGCAATTCTGTACAAATTAAAATTAAGAATGGATAAAGTGGGAACACATATGGCTTTACTCTGAAGCCAACGACTTCCTGTTTTAACTTCTTAACCCCATGAACAGGTACATATTTCTGACTGACAGTAGTTTAATGTCGGCTGAAAAATTTCTAGAAAAGGAAAGCTCACCATCTTCCAAGCAGTCTTCCGTAAATAAGACCCATCAGCCTGCCTCCTTCTTGGCTTTTCTAACTCTTGGGAACTCTTAGCAGGGTCTCATAAAGCTGTTCTTATATGAAATCTGAAAACTTTCCCTCTCTTCATAGAAGATGGAGAGCCACTTGACTGAGATGGGCAGCTATAGAAACTGAATAAAATTCTGACCTAAACCCAGCCTGTCTTATAGTTGAATTGCAACCCTCCAAAAATTCTCCATATGAGGGGAGCTGATGATGGTTCTATCAGAGGTTCAGCTCTGAACCAAAGAGGACCTCTGATAAATAGGGACAATGGTTATTAATAAAAGTCTTTTTAATTAAACTGAGCAGGTGTTAGAATGAATTTTTTTCACACCTTCCCTACAGTGACTTTTATCACATCAAGGCCATTAATCAAGGGATGACAGGTGTTTATTACCTGCATGTTATGGCCCTGCCTCCTCTCCATGCTTCTGATTATGCATCAGTGACAAGTGTAAAATGGAATGAAATCAAATGGAACAGGAACTTAGGCTTCTGCTAATATAAAATCAGCATGAAGTTAATTTGGAAAGGACACTGAGAAACATGGTCAACAGAATAAATGGTCTCAATAGCACCTACATGGGATCTAGGGCTTGATCCTGTGCTCTGTGTGAACACCAATGCATATATTATTTATTTTAAAATGTTTATATAGCCACCCATCTTAACCAATCCTGGGTGGCTCCCATACAAAAGTTAAAACAGCATATGAAATCATATTAAAGCTACAAAATAAATCAGATTAAAACATTGAAATCAACAACAACAAAAAAAAACCTGGCACCAAGTACAATTATCTAATCCTATCCTAGTGCTTGGGGGAAAGCCCAGGTCTTCAAAGCTTTATGGAAGGCTAGAAGAGCAGGGGCTGTCATGGAAAAGGTACGCTTCCTAATTCCCATCACTTGGAAATATTTAGAGGAAGAAGCATGTCCACCCTATCTGATCTGGTAGAACAGGTGAATGTCCTTAGGGAACGGTGGTCCTGCAAATAGCCCAGCTCTGTGCCATATAGGGCTTTAAGGAGATGGTCCTCACTTTGAATTGCTCTCGGAAAGAAACTGGAAGCCAGTGTAGTTTGTGCAGCAAAGGTATTAGATGGGCAAAGAAGTTCCCATTATAATGCAGGCTGCTGCATTCTGGACTATTTGACATTTCCGGGGGGTCTTCAAGGGCAGCCCCATGTAGAATGCATTGAACGGATATCTCATGGAACTGAGAAGGAAACTACATATGCAGATAATTTTATTTGATGGTCTGCATTAAAAGCTTACCCACTTAAAATACAAAAGCACGCTACATGTGTGTTTTTATTTAAGATTGCTAACTATTTTGTGTGCCTGAAGGGGAGGAAGATGATACAACAATAATAACAGAGCCTGAATACAAAGCTGCACAGCTTGAGGCCCCAGTCTCATGGGTGCCCTCAGAAGCAGACCCAGAACGCCTACAAAAATTGGTGCTGATTTTAGTTTTTAATGTGACAAAAAAGGATACATGATTACATATAGGAAATATTTAGGTTATTTAATTAAAAGATCATTGCCTCTTTCCACATTCATTCATCCTGTTTCAAAGATCTTCTTTGAAGTCACTATTCAATTGGTATGATCACAGGGCAGTTTAAACTCTGACTGTTGACCCGCCAGTTACAGATCTCTCTTTCCAAAGATTTGGCACTTTTTAATCATATCGTAAGTGTAGCTTTTTTCCCTTTACAATTTTTTTTCTCTTCCCATGTCTCTTCTCTGCAGGTCAACTGGAATAAGAAAGATAGCTGAACTGTGCGCAGTAATAAATCATCACAACTCTTCCCGAATGCAGGATAAACGTTCTCCAGAAACAGCTATATTCTGTGGTCCAGACACTGCCAAAATTTCCCATCCTTGGAGTCATGCTATATGAGGGGCTTTTGAGCACTGTGGGAAATGTCACATTTCAGGCATCCTCCAAGACCGAGTAATCACCACCAGATAAAACTAAACTCAGAATAGGTAGGTAAGATGTTAGGCTTATCCACATTGCCCAGTTGCCCCATCACCAATCCAGCAACTATTCTGGATGGCAAAAATGGAGCATGTTATCGTTAGTTCATTCCCCATTCATCAAGAAAGCAATCTCAGGATGTGTTTCTCTGCTCTGCTTCTGAGATACATTTTTCCTGGTAGTGTTGCTTCTAAGGTTATGTTCCTGTCTGTTTGGCTAGAGCGGTGTTCTTGATGAGTTTAAGATATGGACTTCAGCTCCCAGAATTCCCCAGCCATGGTTGAGAAACGCTGGGCTAGAGCATATCACTTGGTTGCTTGGGATGTTTTATTAGCTACTTTGCAGAGAAAGGACTCATTTCATCTTGGTCAACCTTACTGGGCATTTGGACAGTAGAAGCTTTATTTATGAACACTGCTAAAATAACATAGTCTTTAAAGTTTTCACTTGGTCCACAGAAAGTGGCTGTTTCAAAACCTGGCAGAAATATGTTGGTTTTCTGAATTTTCTTTTTCTTTTTTTTGAGTAACTAGTTGTCCCCTAGTTTTGTTTTTGCATTAAAGACATTTAGAGATTTACTGTTTTACCATTTTTCTGTTCACTTGATGTAGATGTTTCAGTAGATGTTTGGCCTCTCAAAAGGCCAAATAAACTTTCCAGTACAAGTCTTCTGTTGTGCCTAAATATATCTGCATTTTGATGCTTTCATCTTGTCCATATTTCTTCTTCTTAGAATCTGCCCCACTGTGTTTGCCGAGTTTTGACCACACAGCTTAGGAATGTGTGATACCACAATAAATTTTATTTCTCAGCTGGCTTGTCACAGGGCCTGATACTGAACACCCAGCTGAATTCTGTATTTAATGGAGGATTAGAACCTAAACCCTCCCTGCTCCTAATTCAGCATAGTACATTGGTATCCTTAATCTACATTTAATTAACTTATTTTAAATAAACATGTACACATTCATACCCCTTCCCCCATAAATATAGAGAAAGTGAAATATGGGAGAACATAGCAGCAGGACACTTGTCCACTGTATCATAATCTGATGGCCAGGAAATTCTTCCTTATTTTGTCTCTGTAAAACTTGCACCCCATTTCCTACCTTTGGGTACTGTGGAAAATAAATCTACATCCTCTGCACTGCTGGCATCATGTCTTCCCTTAGTCTTCTCTTATTTGGGCTAAATGTACTCAGCTGTTTTAAATGTTTTTCTTAGGATTTAGTCTCCAAGCCCCTTCATATTTATTCTTCTACTTTGTACTCCTTCCAGTCTGGACAGGATTTGGTTTTTTTCAGCTTTATAATAATTTTATTAAACTTTACAAATGCAAAGATAAAAAAACTAATACAAAGTAATATAAAAGTAAAGAATAAAGAAGAAATAAAAGAACAAAAAACAAAGAGAGGAAATATAAAAGATGACTCCCTCCAAACATTATAAACAGTTTGGCTAACTTAATGCTAGTACTCTCTAGTACTTCAGGTAACCCCCTTCCCTTCTTCCTATACAGTATCTTATGCCTTGTCAATAATCAAATTACAAAAAAATCCTTCAATCTTAATCAGCAAAAGTCAATTAAAAGCTATCAAAAATATTAACATACGTATTTTAGCCTTAATCAAAAAAATTCAATTTTATAATTCAGGCTTAACATTTTCTGAAGAAGTAAAGCTTAGGTCAGTTTTGAATCAAGCGGGTGTGAGCAAGGATAAAGAATAGCTTAAACGGTAAGTATGGAGATGCTCATTGTTTATTTCTCCTCTATTTCTGCACAGTCCAGATCAGTGTTTTTCCTGCTGACTGGAGAATTCTGGGAGGTCCACACATCTTAAAATTGCTAAGTTTGAAAAACACTGGTCTAGATGCATTTGCACAGGTATCTTTCATTGGCATGATCAAGAACTATAAAACTATAGTTACCCTAGGACAATCTTGTATATCACGTTAAATTAACCTGGTTTTGCATAGGACTGATGGGCCAGTGTCTATATCATGAATTCCTTCCCTGGAGCAGTTTTTGGGTCTTCAAAAACAAAACAACCAATTGCATCTATTTGGTTTCTTAGTTTTGGAAAGAGCAACATCTGCTTAATGAACTAGCTGGAAAAACTTGTAAAAGTGCTTGGGAAAAATGTAAGGAATGGATTAGGTTTAATTCAGTTAATTAAAAAAGGAAGATAGGCCTGCTTGAAACTTGAGGAATATTCAACCATTTACACTTACATCTGTGGAATGAAAGCTGATGAGAAGCTGATTTTACTCTTTACATTATATATAACTAACATTTTCATGTTGACTGCAATCCTAGTATATTTTTTATTTCTTTTTATTATTATTTTAATGATAAATTTACCATTTGCTTCATGGGAAGCACTACCTCCTGCTACTACTGACTTAAGAAGTAAATATCCCAGCTAGTTTAAGTGTGCACGTGAGGTGTTTGGGCCTTAATGGTGACTTCCTTCTATAAATCAATTATAGGCAGCTGCTCCTGGGATAGAAAAGTGATAAACTCCTGCTGCTACACAGCACGGCAGGCTCCAAAAACATCAGGGGATCAAAAGACTAGGAGATTCATCTCCCAAATAATCAAAACAACCCTGTCAACCCTCTTGAAGAGCCTGTTTATCCTAGTAGCAGAAGTCCACGTCAGGATGAACCGCAGGAGGTAAATTTATCAGCAGCCTTGTTAGAATCTGCTCTTGCTTTCTCATTAGCATCCCTTATAGAAAATTCATCCAGATTTTTCTCTTCCTCCCCATCTGTGCTTGTCTACAGGATCATTGTTTCCCATCAGGCCTGCTCTATCATTGTTGGGTGATGTTCATCTGGAAACATCTCCTCAGCTTTCCAAGAGATGAAAGTACACCCATGGGTAGCCTTCAAAGATGTTTCTCTTGAAGGTTTTAGAATGCTGCTGTCTGGCCAACCCAGACTGAATTCTTCTCTATTCAGAAATTGTAATGTTCTAAAATGTAGGAATATGTTGGTTTGAATGTACCTAGCAATTCTATGCCTCCACAAACATAATCATCTTGAAGGTGAGAACCTCTTACACACCTTGCTGTTGACAGTCCTTCATGTCTAATTTGTTTACTTACCAGCAATATTTTGTGGAGGACTGTACTGAGCTGGGATAGGGTCAACTATTAGTCAAAAAGTCAGTGCAATATGCTATTTAGTTTAGCTTACTACCATTTCTAAAATTTAAAAATAAACTGATAGATGTCTAGGTGCATCACTGCCTAACCAATTACATTTTACTTGATTTTTTAGCTGCTCATTGCTGTAATGGAGTATTTGGAACTTCCAAATAATAGGAAAATTCTTATTTTCCAGTATTCTAATAGGTAATGTAATTAATCATATGGGTTCTGTAGTTAAAACAGAACTACTCATGCTGTGCTGAGAGATGAGAAGATCTGGGGAAATCGCTAGTTTGCAAAGTATAAAATAGTTTAAGGTAAGATCCCACCTCTCAAATAGCCCATTGAGAGTTAAGAATGCCCCGTAAATAAAGACTGCAATGCCCTACCTTATTGTCTCTCAGAAGATTGTATGGAAAGTGGTTCCTTGAAGTTGAAAAGCCACTGGCCTAACAACACACATATCTTCTAATCACACAACATAAAAGTCACATGTTCATTCTTTCAGATCCGTTGGGTTTGCTGCATGAAGAAAAAACCATGAGAAATAAGTCAAGTCATACAAAGGGTTCATAAAGAAAGCTTGGTTTGCTTCCAGATCTTTAGAATCCAGGACCTGCATTAACATCATGGATTCTTAGCCATCCTCACCCCCCTTTTATGTATGAAATCCTTTTAGCCCACCTTGCTAGTCTGCCGGGTTTTTTATTTTGTTTTAATGGGTTGGTTTTAATGAATTTATTTTATTTTAGTGTTTTTAATGTATTGTTTTATTGTTGTTAGCCTCCAAGAGTCTTCAGATTTCGGTGGCATACAAATTTAATAAATAAATAAGTAATAAATCATCTTAATTATAATATCAGTCTTATTTCCTCAGGACGTACAGTTAATTTCACTACTTATGAATGAAACAAATCATGCATATATCCCACTGTAGGACTATTCCATATGTAATAGGAAGCACTGAAAAAAGCAGTGTACATTGTTCCTATCTTCTTTGGGATGTTTCCCAGAATGAATTATGACATGGAGTGTTCTTTCTTCAGTGGAGAACTCAGTCACAAGCTTTACAGTCCACCCTGAAAAAAGGGTTTTCAGCTATCTCCCTTAAATTCTACTTGCTGAAAAGCTTTTAATTCATAGATTTGGCAAAGAAAAATCTCTGCTAAGCAAGATAGCTTTTGTAGGGACATTATTTCCACTTGAAAGTGCTTTGAAGTACTTAGTATACTGAATCTTTTATAGTTCACAAAGCAGTATAATGTTGTTTACACCAACAGTGCTTATGGCTAATAAACAGCGTTTACCTTTTGAATTTTATTGATCCTAAGCTTGTGTACATTTTACATCTGATAAAAATCAGAACCACTGCAAAATGGTTAAACTAAACCATGTAGCATATCCCTCTGCTGCCAAAAGAAACGTGCACAGAAGAGTTTGTTGGACCTAAGCTTAGAACTATGTAATACTTTCTATCCCATATTCTGTTTCTAGTTCACTCTGTAGCCTGATTTCTACTACACCTGAATTCTGATTTTACAAGAATAGTTTCTAAAATAAAGAAACAATCTGCATTTATGGATTGTTTAGTTCATGCATCCTTCCTCATCCCCCCTCTATGCTGTTGATATTTATGTATATACTTAAGGAACAACATAAAAACACTAATTTGATTTCTCATTTTTTTCTTATTTTACTTTATGGACATGCCAAACCATTCCTGTGTATGAGGAGACTGTCAACCAAGTATCCCTTGAGAGACATTTTTCTTCTTCATCTATTTTGAGCTCTCAAAGAAAAGGTAGGATATAATTGTCAATCCAAATGCAAAGGAGATACAAGAATTCAAATCTATGGTAAATTGAAATTGAATGATATCATGAATTCTAGGCATTTATCGAAAATTGAATTAGAAATGTTCTCATTCAGCTAGTACAACCTGGTACCATCCAGATGTTTTGGACTAAAGATCACATAATCCTAATCAATGTAAATTAGCTAAGCTGACTTGGAATGATGCAAGTTATGGTTCAACAAATTGGAGGGTGTCTATATTGTTCTAATATATTCTCTTTTGTTTTCAAAAGTATAGTCATATGCAGTTGTTTCTTTATAAAAAGGCAAATGTGACCTATATATTTAAATTTTCATATATCTTCATACTAAAATCGGAAAGGGGGTAGCTAGAGATATTAACAGATACAGCAAGGTTCCCAATAACATTTACAAGCATCTTTAGAAAGCTCTTATATTGCACCTTCAGATCTTCTTGCTAAATTTATGGAAGTCTTAAGAAATGCAGATTAAGTTGAGCAGCTAATTGCCTGTTCAGTTAATTTGGAAATTCAAAACATGGCATAATTCACATGGATGTTAGGTGCATTTTTGCTACAGTTACTATACAGGTAATCCTTGACTTCGGATGGAATTTCCGTTGAAAGTCGGTGCAGTTGCATATTCTGTTGGACCTGATTAGACAACAATTTTTATGGCGGTCATTAAGAAAATCACATCATTGTTAAAGAAATCCAGTTTTCCCAATGGGTCTTTTCTTTTGCTAAAAATTGGCAAAGAAAATCATGAATTGTGATCACATGACTGCAATGGTTGTTGCCAAATGCCCAATTGTGATCATGTGATCCCAGGAGTGGTGCAACAATTGTAAATGTGAGTCCTGGTTATATACTCACTTTTTCCAAGGCTGTCATAACTTTGAATCATTGTTAAATGAATGTCCCTAAGTTAAGGACTATCTGTATCCAACCAGACATTCTTCCATTATTTGGGGAGTAAATCATCTTGCCAAGAGAAGTCTTTGCCCATGTTTAGAAATTTTGTGGTCAACAAGCTGGTCATGAATTCTGAGAACAGCACAGAATAGTGTTAATATGTTCAACATTACAGAGGACAATGCTTTGCATGAAGCCATCCATAAATTGATAGCAGTCTGTATCTAATTTGATATAATGATAATGAACCATAAGTAGAAATGCAGGGTCTTATGTTGCCTATCTCTGTTACCCTATATACAATACACTAAATTGGCATACAAGTCACTTGATCATAGTCTTTTCTCTAGGGTGAGATCATGGTATTTTTATTTAATTTACAGTGTTTCTAAATTTAAATAGGAGATGAAGTCAGGATGTCTGGTTTTGTCTCTTTTTTTGGTGGAAGTTTTTCCCAAAGTAGAATGCTACAGATATGCTATGATTGCAGTTCACAGAATCTCCAGCCAGAAACACCAAAAATTTTTCAGAATCCTGAGAGTACAGGCATAGCATACCTGGAGAGTACCAAGCTCAAGAAGGAAAGAACATTCAAAATGGTTCTAAAATCCAGCAAATATAAAACTGAGACAAAGGTGGGCTTTGATTTCTTGACTTTTTATCTGTTTTCTAGAGTGAAAGCAGTATACTATAAATAACAGTTGGAGGCAGAACACAGAAATGTGGCTTTTTATCTTTACACACAAAATCTGTGAAACTGATGTGCAGAAATTAATTCTCACCTCTCTGCTGTAGCTATTTCAGTTTAGGATTAAGATCTCCTTCAGCAGGAGGGCTCCAAAGTCAATCAAATTCAAACAAGTGTACAGAATTTATCGTGCTGAGAATGCTCTTGATCAATGTTTCTGAGTGGCGATTATGCTAAACAGAACCATTTGGGAGAGCCTCACCTGAAATCCTACTAGTGCTAATCATACCTTTTACTGACTATGGAAATTAAAATTAGGTAAGTGTATTTGGATGACAATCTCCATTTTATCCCATTGTACCTCTTTCTTAAGGAGAAAGAAAATGAAAGCAATTTTCTCCTATTCCTCAAAATTAAACAACTATTTCAAGAATAAAACCTGAATTCTGATATTTTGGGGGGGGAAATGTGGGAGGGGGTTCAGTGAACATGAATACCATTTAATTGATCCCCTCTTGGGCTATTTCTGTCCTTACTAATTGGCATTCCAGCATTTCAGAGCACTATTTTTTTTATCATCTTAGATCCAATATTTCAGTCCTGAGAAGGTTCCGCATTTAGTAGAAATGGAACTAGTGCCATACCAGTTTATTCTAAGCTATAATACATTTAGCATTTGTCACAAAGAAGCAAGCATTGGTCTTCCAAGGTGTTATTTTCCCCATAAAGAAATGTAAGCATTCCAATTAGTTTTTGTCCCTGAAGAAAGAACCAGTTCAGGGATATGATTTACACAGAAAGGAATAAAACAAAAGGAAGACTTAAACATTCTTCTTCAAGTACTGAATCTTGCATCTAATCCCCACCCTGTATCACTGCTAACCTCTTTTTAAAACAGATGCAGGAATTCCATTTCTTTATAAAATCTTTATATTGTGTTTATATTGGTAAATCAAATGCTTATACTGGTAAATCAGTAAAACAAAATAGAATCCAAAGACTATTTTGCTTGTAAATGGCTAAAATAAAACTTGATTCAAAGAAATATAAATAATATACAATCCCCAGAATTTTTCAAGAGGACCAGAAGGGTCAGTAAGCTTTGGACAGGTGAGAAATTCTCCCAGAACAGATCCTGTAAAGTCCAATGGAAGGGCTTTGGCCACTTATTCTCATATATGGCGAAGTGAAATAATTTTGCCCCTTGTTTACCTTGAATGAAGCTGAATTAGTTTTTGGGACATACATTGATTCATGTTTCTAAAGTATAAGTTGCAGTAACATCTGCAATTGAAAAAAAAGTTTTGTGATAAATGGAAAATAATATGTATGTATTTATTTATTAAATGTCTATGCTGCCGAATTCAAAGCAACTCTCAGTGGCTTATAATAAAAAAATATGAACTATAGAGGTCAGAAGGTGATAATCTCCAAGAATCTTTTGATGTTTCATCATTGATATTTTGTTCCCACAACCCAGTTTTTGCATCTAGAGACTGCTGATCTATTTTGATTTTCAAAAATACTATTGTATTAGCCTGTTATGGCGAAAATGAAGTTGTCTGTGATACCTTAAAAATGAATAAATTTAGTATAATATTTTGTGAACAATAGTCCATCTAATAAAATGGACAATAATTTATGCATTGCATTGTGTGATGAAGATCCTGTAAAAGCTAGGAGCAGAACAGGGTAGAATTGTAGTTAATCCTAGTATCTAGTCTCTAAATACTAGACCAGTGTCTTCCAGTCTGAATCCTCCATTTATGTTATCCTGCAATTTGGATTTTTTTCATTAATTAGAGAAGAGAAAGTATCAGAAATTGTTCAACGCTCTCTATCACTGCGATATCAGTGAATTTGCTCACATAGAAATTTGCACTGAATTTTTTTTACAACATTTAGCAGAGAGGTGCCAGGCATCTCTCTCTTTGAACAAACTGCTTGGGAACACAACCCTCTGGTATTTTGCAATTCTTGACTGATTGAGCAAGTAGTTAGTTATGCCTATTCACATATATGTTCATAATGACAGAAGTTCCCATATGAGAGCATACAGTATATCTATAAGGGTTTGGTTAAATCAAGTAGATGTCTTCATCATGCCCTCTGGGACCATACATAACTGTTGTTGTTCAGTCGCACAGTCATGTCCAACTCTTCACAACCTCATTGACTGCAGTACGCCATGCCTCCCTGTCCTGCACTGCCTCCCAGAGTCCACCCAAACCCATGCCCATCACATTGACTATGCTATCAAACCACTCATCTCCTGCTGTCCCATTCTCCTTTTGCCTTCAGTCTTTCCCAGCATCACGGTCTTTTCGAATAAGTCCTCTCTTCACATTACATAGCCAAAGTACTTGAGCTTCAGCTTCAATATCTGTCCCTCCAATGAGCAATCAGGTTTGATTTGCTGTAGGATCGACTACTTTGATCTCTTTGCCATCCAAAGGACCCTCAGTAGTCTTCTCCAGCACCACAATTCGAAGGCATCAGTTCTTCGATGCTCAGCCTTCCTTATGGTCCAGCTCTCACAGCC
>JANHZU010002416.1:25462-39542 GCA_032468055.1 Acrochordus granulatus | reverse complement strand
CCTGCCTTCTGGGACAATGGAGATTAAGTTCCTTTATGTGACATGCCTTCTGATATTTGTAAACTGCTATCAGTAGCTCTTCTGGGGTGCAGTGGTCTAGTCAAGATGCTGGTCTTGTCAACCAGCAGATCAGCAGTTTGAGACCCAAGTACCACATAATGGGTGAGCTTTCATTATTTGCCCCAGCTCCTGCCAACTTAGCAGTTCAAAAGCATGTAAAAATGCAAGTAGATAAACAGGTACCATCTAATTTTTTGGGAAAGTAACAGTGTTCCATGTGCCTTGGTGTATAGTCATGCTGGCCACATGACCATGGAAACATCTTTGGACAAACACTGGCTCCCTCATCTGTGAATTCAAGATGATCATCACCCCTAGAGTAGGACATAATTAGAAAAGGGAAATGTTTATCTGTATCTATTATTAGCTCTACTTATCTGTAGGTTAATCATTATTAATCATAATCATACTATTAATCATAGTAAAATGATTTAATGATTCATCATAGCACTAGGTTTCCAGACCTCTCATCTGGTTGATATCCATCCTCTGAAACTGCTCCAATTTGTTGATGATTTAATGGAGGTGCATGGGGAAAGCTTGACTGGATTGAGAAGACCACCAAGCTAAGAAGAATATGTATGAAAAATTGGAGGAGATCCTTCTAAAGGGTGAGGAGGAACCATACTCCATATAATAACCTTTCCTCTGCTTAGGAAACTTGTTAAAAGGTACTGTAGTTTTATATTGCCTGACACTCTTTCATTTCCCTGTTAAGGAGACTTTGGATTATATAATTAATATTATGTAGTTGAAGAACAGGGAGCTTCCAGATGAAGATTTTATTTGTACATTTACTCTCCCTCTTTCATGGACTTTTACAAATGATTGAGCTGTTGACAACATGCCAAGATTTAAAAAAAACACTATATATTTTTCTTACCAGGACGAATCTATAAAGAAGGAAGAAATTGAATAGCTCTTTAATGCTTTTTGATTTGTAGTGTTAATTTGGAAACACAGGTTTATTGCCTCTGGGCTCTTCCTCATGTGTAAGTTCAAGACTATCTACCAAGCCTTGAAAAGGGGAAAACTATACCGACATAAATTTGTTCCTTCCACTAGCAATCCCTATCTGGCCACAGGCATGATGCTAGTGAATAATGCTATGACGGACAAAGTATGCTAATGATAGGAATTAGTGGATTCCCATGGCTTTGTTTCTGTCCTTTTCACAAACATCACCAGCCAAGGGTGGAAACATCCACAAATCTCCACTCCTCAGTGGGGAGGCAAGTTTTAACAAGTGACTAGAATAGTAGGCTTTGCATAAGTGTTTTATAGGGGTGCATTCAAAGGGAAATGGACTATCAACTGATATCAGCTTTGGCTTTTGTTTTGTGTTCATAAATGGATTTTGCTATAATTTTGTGGCTTGAAGATTAGTTATAGAAAGGTTCCTGGAGAAAAGCTTATTGCTAGCCTTCAAAATCCTTGCAGTAAACCAGAAAAAAAAGATATGAAATTATTGTATTCAGTTCCAAAGTTGAGGAAGAAATTGATCAGTAATGTCTGCCTTTTACACAGCTGTTTGTGCATGGCCAGCCACTAAACTCCACCTTTCATATATGCATATAATGTCAGAAAACTTATATAAAAGAGGTGGAGCGAGTGACATTGCTTTTGCCTTTCTGCCCTGTTCTTGCTCCCCTCTTGGAGATGCTGAGTTGGAGCCTTCCCCTTTGTCTGAATTTCACAAAAATATGAACAATCACTACCTACACTCAACAGAGAAAAAAATTGTTTTATAGTATTGCTCTTAGCAACATCTTCAGTATTGACTTCAAGGCCATGGCTGAAGCAAGAATGAAAAAGTGACATAGCCCAGCTTGGTGGAATTACAAATTGGAAGGTATTCTGTTGATCTTTACATGTTTATCATCTGGTTTTCATATGGAGTGGGGGAATGACAGGGATTTGGGGATGATTATTATGAGAAAATGACTGATTCAGCTGCATGGAGAAAGATCTGGAAAATTCCACTCCCCTGTTTAGACCACACAAAGATTGAATGGAGTGAGCTTTGAAACAAGGAAGAAATATATGGGAAAAGTGAAAAACAGGAAAAGTTGCTTGAAGGACACCACGAATTTCTTGAACTCTGTATGAGGAATATTCTCAAACAAACAATCATGATGTTAACATAAAGAAATGAAAGAAGCAAAATCTGTCCCATTAGCTTTATATTCTTTAACAAGAAGTTAAAATGATAGAAGACCTAGTTTATGACTGCTTCTTGATTTTTGGTTCAAATAAATTATGGTAGCAGAGAACAAGTGAAAAAGTCTAGCTATTCAAACATTTCAAAGATGCATTAGATCTATCAGGATTTACACATCAATCTTATTTAATTTTTATTTAAGGCCAGATAAAACTATTATGTAAGGATAAAAGAATTGTCTCTGACTGAAGGTTGAGGTTAAAATGGGAAAAAGTCTATTGACTTAAAAGATGCATAAAAACATAAACCCTGGGTCTGGTGTGTGTGTCTATGTGTACATATAGCCATGTGTGTGTGAAGCAGGAAGAATCATATGTATTGGTACAAGATAGGGGTACTGGCTTAACAATGATACTGTACTTGGGAGAAAGATCTAGGGATCTTGGTAAACCACATATTAAGGATGAGCTAGCAATGGGCTTTAGCTGCCAAAAAAGCTAACAAAGTTTTGGGCTGCATCAATAGAGTTATGACATGTTTTACTTGGTATGTTTAGCTTGAAGGAGAGAAAGCTAAGGGGAGAATGATAGAAGTCATCTGATACTTGAAGGGATGTCGCAAGGAAAAGGGAGTACATTTATTCTCCGTAGCACTTGAAGGTAAGACAAGAATCAAGGGGTGGAATCTTTACAGTGAAAGATCCAAACTTGAATCAGAGGGAAATTTCCTGACTATGAGAGTTATTAAACAGTGAACAATCTGTCTCCTGAAGTGGTGTGTACTCATCACTGGAGGTTTTTGAGAAAAGAGTGGACAGCCATTTATCCAGAATGGCATGAGGATTCCTACACTGGGCAGAACTTGGACTAGAAGATGTCCAAAGGTTAGGGTCTATGATTGTCAAGTCTGCAAAGCTTCTGCTTTATATAGAGTTGAGTTTCTGGAGACTTAATCCTTATTGCTGTATATGGAACAACATCCTGATACCTTTTCAGGAATGACATTCTGAAAAATTGGCAGAAAAATCAGGCCACATTTATTTGGCAATCTGACTTCAGATCTCAGAAACATTTGGTGTCTCTGGTACCTAAAAAGAAAAGGTTTGGAGTTTACGTGAGGCCCATGGACCAAACATTGTGATATAAAGACTGAATTACAGTACATTGTGAACTTAATTTAAGTAGTCTATGGAAAGCGTATGGAACAGCTGAGAATGTACTTGGCTATGTAGTCCATTTATTTAGTTATTTAATTTAGCATCCATCCATACATACAGTGATATAAACCATTTTTGTTCAATCCAGAAGATTAAACAGGCTTGCCAAATTCTGCCCTTGGCTCTTGTTTTTCAAAATATGGCATTGATACTGCCTGTTAATTTTCCCTTTACAAATCAAAAGAAGCTTTTCTCAACAGCTTAGCTTAAAGCTTTTGATTTTCATAATAAGCTTCTTGTTTTAACAAATTTGCCAGCACTGAATAAAGCAAATGTTCTTAAACTATGAGATTGTGAATTATTAGAGTTGGACAAATCATATGAGGATTACTTCACTTTAGTGCCAATCTTGGCAGAAATGCCTTCTTTGCATACATATGTATTGCAGATGACCATAGAAGGCTCTTTGGGAGGACATGGACCCAGAAATCTTGCTGTAAGTGAAGCACCTTTTCCAAAACAAAAACCAAAAACTGATCAAACAAAATCTTCAGCAGTTTTAAAGTTCCCTGTGAAAAAAGAGATTGAGAAGTGCTATTCAGTGTTGTCTAACAGAAATGAAGTTTTACATATCAACCAATTGTGGTGCAACTTTTCTGGCTCCTATATTGGATAAATCACGGTTCCTTCTTGTTTACATTTTTTGTTTCTTAAGGATACTCGTTTCAAACTTTGCTAATGTGAGTTAGGGTTATCTCCAGATCTGCTTTTCTGCAGGTTTAAGCTCTTTCCCAGAGTTTCTCAGAAATTATATATGGAGCTGGGTATGTAGATATTTAGCCTTTGGACCACATCTTCATGAAATATTAAGAACTCTGCGGCAGAGCAATAGACTGAAAAAATTGCTATTCTAACTTAAATTCTTTTGTTTTATTTCTATGAGTTTAAGGAGCTGAATGTAGTCTGGCTACTTCATACATACAACATCTGGACAAGAAATTCCCAGTATATCCATGGCATGAGATTGGATTATTTGAGGGACTACATTTTCCTAATCATATCTAGCTGTCCCATTAAGTCAGCAGGAAGGGCATATTATGGGTCTCATCTATGAAGATTGGACTCAGGGGAGAGGCTTTTCTGCTTTGGCACCAGTCCTTCGGAACACCATTCCCCCTGAGGTCATATTGACCTCAAACTTGCCAACCTTCCAAAAAGACCTGAAAACATGGCTTAGCTATCTGGCCTGGGGGTCCTATAATGTGAGGAGGGAACCTGTAAGGTGATTATATTATTAGGAAAAATAACTGTGCTTTTTCACAGATTATATTTTATGGTTTTAATGGTTTTGCCGCTTTTAATGGTTTTATTGGGGGGTTTTATGCTTTTTGATTATTTGTTGAAGCGTTCACCCAAAGTCACATATGTAAGATGCGTGGCTATATAATTTATCAAACAATCAAACATGTTGCTCTTTTTCCTGTTCTTTTTTACTTCCTTTGAGAATATGTTGCTTCTGAGGAAAATAGCAGGTATAGTATCTCCCATGTAAGAAAAAACTTCAACTAAAAACCTTCAGGTTTAGATGTGTTGGTTAAGGATGCTAACTACCTGGAGGACACTATGACATATACCACACTATGCATGTTGGATTTGCAAGTTACATACTTATATAGTAAACTTAGCTTATTTTCTTTTGTATAGTTCACACTGTGAGCTTTCCAAATTTGCTGCTATTGAAAAATGCAGAGAACGATAGGAATATGATAGAAAGTTAACCTCTTCAGTTCAAAGAAAATGAGTGGAAGACTGTATGTGTTTCTTCTAATTCAAAAATATGAAGAAGAGAACAGCTCAAATGTTGAGCTGCTTGAGATACACTATCACCAGGTTCACCATAAGAATGACTCAAGTGTGAGTCTACTTGAATCAGTAGATTCAAGCTATTTTTGGATCTGGTCAGACTGTAGGTTGGGAAAGCCTGTATGAAATGTAGGCATGCAAAAGTGCCATTAAAATGTATGTTTTGAAAGGCCAATCAGCATGTATGTATGTATGTATATGAAACTTGTATGCCACCTGACTCCCAATGCCTGGGCGACTCACAATAACTAAAATAAGGAAATTAGAATAAAACCAATTTTTAAAAAATATAAAAAATGGCGAGGATGACAGACTGGATGGGAACAAAACAAGAGGTCTTAGTCTCTCTTGCCAATGGCCTGGATGAAAAGCCAGGTCTTCATGGCCCTTTTAAACAACAGCAAGTTATGAGAATCAGGAACACTGCTTATCTTCTAACTGATATCATTTTTATCAGAATCCTCCATCCATCCCTCATCAGAGGAACTGGCTGATGTTCTTCCTGTTAGTCAGAGTGAAATGTGTCCTTGTGCCTAACAATTCAATAGAAACCCTGATGTGAGTGACAGATTTCAACATTAGTGTGATAACATACTTTGCTGCAATTCATTCCTGGCCATTTGATTTCAAAGATTGCTTTTTGGGAAGTGGCTGCGGTTGAAGCATTTAATGGTTTCACAACGTGGTGTCATCTCCAAGACTGAAACATAAAATAAGAGAGGAGTTACTTTAGATTAGAACAAGACTAATCTACACATGTGGATGAACACACATATACAAAGGCAAAACAAGCACCATCTCCAGGCATCTTGCCAAAGGACAAGGCCAACCATTCAGCCATTCTTAATCCACAAATTGACTGTGGTGAACTAGTTGGATTTAAGGAATTGTAGACTGTTGTGCATAGCGGGATGCAGCTTCTTTTGTGGACAAATGGCCTGTTAATAATGTTGGATAAATACTGAAACGTTCATTCAATACTAATCATCTTTGAAGATATTATTCTGATAGTTCTTGATTTTTTAAAAATGTAGTGTACAGTATATCAAGGTTTACAAAGCAATAATTTCTATGCTAGCGAGATGAGAAATAGGAATGTAATGTAGTTTCAGTTCAAATCTACAACACAATTGGATATTTCTAGCAAGAAAAATGGCTGTTATATTTGGAATATGGGGAAGGGAGTCTCTGCCAAATGGTTTCTGGACCTCTGATTATATCTTTTGAAGGAATTCATTTAAACTCTGGTTAGGGAGGTTTAAATAAAGTTTTAGTCAGCCCTGACCTGACTAAATACAGCATTAATAATACTGTATTATTGCAGCATTAATAATAGTGACTTGGATGGATGGATGGATGGATGGATGGCACAGTGAGATTTTAGATATTATATGGTAATACTTAGCATGTTTAATATGTGCAGTAAAACGGATCAAATGCATTGAGAAATGCTTGTTTCTGAACAATTATTTCATGTGTTTAAACAATTTGAATAAATTCTTTTAAAAGAAAATCTACCTAACTTTATCAAAATACTCTTAGAATACTTCTGCATAGCTTTGAAGATGTGGTTATGAGCTTTATAAATGAGACACAATTTCATTTCCTTTTAGAACTTTTCTAATGACAATATCCATTCAATATTATGACTTAATATCTTTCAAAAAATATTTTTTTAAAACCTTCAGAATGGAATTATTATGAAAGATACCAGTGAGCAATCTTCTGATCCCAAGAACCATTGTGGGTAAAGATATTCTGCAAATTATGTGGGCTGATTTTGCGGGGAAGCTTGAGGGGAGCTTTTCTTTTTTTAAACAAATACATTACAGTACATCTCTTGTAGATATTGCTCTACAGTTTTGTTTCCTGTCTCAGTATGGTGAGAAATTGTGCTATTATTTTCAGTAATCATGGTCAAAGGAGAGAACTAAGAGCCGTTGATGGTCTTGGGACTTAAATCTACTCCAGATCTGCTACGGAGACTGAGAACACAATATTAAGGAGGATAACTGATTTAATCTTCAACTGATTTAACTAAACTATGGTTCCAAAACTAGCTGGCAGAATTACATGTACAAAAATAGGTTTCCTTAATTATGCTTTATCTTCTGTTATTTATCACAATCTATCTCTTTGTGAACCGTTCAGAACTATTTGCATTGTATCCCTTGGAAGATACTGGGCAGATTCTGCTCAGCTAGGCAGCTATTGTATTCCTACAGAAGGACTAAATGGCAGAGTATTCCTGTTTAGTTTGGGATGTAAGGCATATCACACCATATTCAAGCTGCTTCTGTCCTGTCCTTGTTCCACTTAAAAAAGGAAAAAAAGGAAAAAAAATTTCCTGCTTAAAAAAATAATTTCTGGACTGAAACATTTTGTCAACATCTTGCAAGGTAGTAAGGCTGGAGGGTAGAATAACATGTCCCCCCATTGAACTATTTCCCTGCTATTGTGCATTCTCGCTTTCTGTTCTAGAAAAGCAATTGTCAATTGCTTTCCTTCCTGGATATCTACTTTATAATGTATATTGCATACATATAATACACACAGGCACATATGCAGGTTTTGTTTATTTATGGAATTAATAAAACTATCATACAATTTGTGTATCAGGGTGAGTACATTAATAAAAAATAGGTTCAATGATAAATAAAACCTAAATACAAGATTAAAATATCAAAATGCACATATATGATTCCTTCTTTACCACATACCCCTATGCCTGAAGGTATTCAACATTTTTGATGCCTGGCAGACTCATAGCAATATTAAATTATTTGCAGATCCCTGCTCCAGCAATTCATGGACTGATGGTGTGGCCAATAGCAGTGCATGAGTATGTGGGTACCCTCAGGACTACATGTGAGAGAAAAGTCTCTCTGAAAAGAACCCTGGATTGCTATAAGAATAAACCCAGCATTTTAAGAACCTACCATTTTAAAGGGTAAACGATTCCAGAAGAGTTCCCTTGGCTATTTTGTAGATTAAAAATAAACTTCAGCTTTTGCCCTTTTCTAGATTTTTTTTAAATCAAAAGATAAATGCTGTTGGACCTTTGCTTGGGGTTATAGTTCATCCTTGCAGGCTTTGACAGGACATGGTATCATGCTGTCTCTGAAGAATGGATCTTTCCATTCTGCGTGGATTATGTCAGAAACTTTCAGTTATGCAGGAGAAGCTTAAAGAAGAGAGAAGGTTCAGAATGAGTTTGTCCTACATTCATATAGAAGAAAATGTTGCTACTTGTTTTCCTTCCAGGGACTGATAATATCAATTCTCACTTAACTTCAACATTTGATACCGTACTCCCATCCTTCAGTGGGCTTCTTTCACACTTCTTCTAATTTGACACTGCACATAGTAAATGTAATAAATGCAAAAAATTCCATTTGGTCTTCTAATATGCAGTCTGACACAGTAGGCTGGCTGGGCCTGACTCTCCTTGCATATCCCAGAAATAAGTTTCCATAGTTGTGAGTAAGCCACTGAGAATGTCTTACTATCTAAAACATAATGCATAGATGTGTGGTAAGAGGGTGTTTGTGATTTATCTTACAGTTTATTAGGAGTTATTAGGAAAAATACTCTTTCTATATCCCAGCAAAGAAAAATTATCTGACAGATTGGAATTTTAATGTTCAACTCCAGGCACCAGGAAATCCCTGAAGGATTTTAGGGTGCGGAAGAAGGTAGAAGACAAATCATAAAGAAACAGTGGAAGGAAATTGGCATGTTTTGCTCAGTATGGATTAAATGGGCAAATTTGCTGACTATTTTCTGACCTCTCAAGAAATGTCAGATGAAACAAGGGGGGATGCTGCCTTATCATGACCAAATCAGTACCCCAAATCCAGACAAATACACTCATTTAAATTTGCAAACTCTGATTAACATTCCACCCACTAATTCATTTACTGATTAAAGTTTGCAGTCCTACCCCCACAAATAAAAGATAAAGCAGAATGGAAATAGAGAAATTTTAATGAGTTTTGTTATATGTAAATGTATTTAAATGCAATCAATTAATTAATGGATACATTGGTTAAAAGCTAGGTGATTAATCAACTGAAAAGTGACGCTACTTGATATTCCTAATAAATATGCCCAGGTTTGTGCCAACTGCTCTCTGTGTTTGATGTACTCTCCTTCTTGAGAGTCCCAGGCAATTAATTCACGACCAATTAAGTAGGTTGAGCAACAAGCTAAGTTGCTGAAGTTCCTCCTTGCTATATCTTATTGCATAAATGTAGGTCGGTCAGATACTAAGGCCCCAGCCAGTAGATCATTTTAGGAAACCATACTTTCAACTTCATAACTGTGGAATTTGTTAAGGTCAAGGATGACAGGCCAATATTAGCCAATGTTGTTCAGTCATGCAGTCGTGACCATCTCTTCACAACCCCATGGACTGCAGCGTGCCATGCCTCCCTGTCCTGGATTGCCTCCCAGAGTCCACCCAAACCTACGTCCATCACACTGACTATGCTATCTAACCATCTCATGCTCTGCTGTCCCCTTCTCCTTTTGCCTTCAATCTTTCCCAGCATCATAGTCTTTTCCAATAAGTCCTCTCTTTCCATTAGGAGGCCAGAGTATTTGAGCTTCAGCTTCAGTATCTGTCCTTCTAATGAACAGTCAGGGTTGATTTCCTGTAAGATTGACTGATTTGATCTCCTTGAAGTCCCTCAATAGTCTTTCCCAGCATCACAATTCAAAGGCATCAGTTCTTTGACACTCAGCCTTCCTTATGGTACACCTCTCATGACCATACATGACTACTGGGAAAACCATAGCTTTGACTATATGGACCTTTGTCAGCAAGTCTGTTTTTTAATGTGCTGTCTCAGTTTGCCATAGCTTTTCTCCCAAGGAGTAAGTATTTTTTTTAATTTCATGGCTGCAGTCATCATCTGCAGTGATCTTGGAGCCCAAGAAGGTAAAATCTGCCATTGCTTCCATTTCTTCCCCTTCTATTTGCCTCATCAAGAGGTTCTTTAGTTCCTCTTCACTTTCTGCCATTAGAGTGGTATCGTCTGCATATCTGAGACTGTTGATGTTTCCTTCGAGAATCTTAATTCCAGCTGGTGATTCATCCAACCCAGCATTTTGTGTGATGTACTCTGCAGGGTGACAATATACAGCCAGCCTTGTAATTCCTTCTGATCTGAGAGGCTCATCTTCTGGCGTCCTATCTTTTTGCCTTTTGTTGCTGTCCATGGGGTTTTCTTGACAAGGAGTGTGTTGCCATTTCCTTCTCCAGTGGAATCCTATAGCTCATTTTTCACTAGATGTCCAGAAACTCCAAAAACATCTCGCGTGATCCTTGTTAACCTGGGCAATCACTGTGCCTGGATTTATGTAGATTATATCTCATATTTTTATGGGAGGGAGTCACTGTCCAATATGATTGAACCTCTGGCATAGCTCTCATCTTCTCTGGAGCACACAAGCCCCCAAGCATAGTAAGGTATGTAATATTCTCCCTGGGGAGAATATTATCCAATAAGAAGCTGATAAAAATAGACACATATAGCATAAATCATGATAAATAATTTTGTGAGTCTAGCAGCAGTGCTATTCACTAGTGCTAGGCTACAAGTACTGAAATATTCTATCATGTTTTGCCAAGATTAACTATGAAATTGTTGTCTTTTAGGCAGTCTGTTTTATTATGTGCCTCATTTCAGACTTGGTGTGGGAGGTGAGAAGGAAGCTGATTATCAACAAGGAAACTTTCCCTGGGCCCTGCTTGGAGCATTCCAAATGTAACTTCTGTCTCATTACTGCGTTGTACACATTAGATATGCCTGAAATATTAAATATGAGTCAAATTTATGGCAGTGTTGCATGTTATAGAGTTTAGTGATGGTAATCCTTATCTCTAGTTTTGGCTGTTTTAAAATGATTCATGACTGAAAACACTCAAACTGGATGTAGGAAATGTTCTGCTCCACAGTCTGTGTAGCATCCAGGTGTTTGGAAGGATGGTAATGCTGTATTTTCCTGCCATTCTGATATTGTGAAAAACACTATAACTTTGGACTTTTTCTCTCTGGGTATTCCTAATGTTCATGTTAAAATTCAGCTTTGATCCTGAAGAATAGCTGCAGTGTTAATCGGCTTCCATGAAACACAGCTTTTTCCAGGCAGGAGCACTGAATTAGATCATTGGCCATTTTTTCCCCTCACTGCTTGCCCTGATATATTTTTTATATCGTCAGCAGATTTTTTTTTCCCTCCTGACACTACTACCTGAGAGTTAGGAGGAGAATTGTAACATATATGACCATCTAAGCTACTATCCCTGTATACAGTGAAATTTTACATAAAAAATGTTTTGGTACAATTCTTTCTCCAATGTTCTATCATTCTAGGAACACTATAGAAGAGCTGTGTTAGTCTATAATGGCAAAAAAATCAAAAGGTGACTGATACCACCTTTTCTCACAAATTTTATTCAAAAACATAGACTTTTAAGTTGTATTTGATGAAGTGAGGTGCAGCTCACACAAGCTTATGCCATTTAATAAAATATGCTAATTGAAAAAGCCTAGACTCTTTCTAATTTTCTATCAATAGGATCTGTTTTGCATGTGGAAATCAGACTGAAATCAAACTGGCTTACTGTTTATGCAAACAATTTTGGTGGCAATAATAGTCCTTTTCTTTCTTTTCTTTGAAGTTTGATAGATCTTGCACCACTATTAAAGTAATCATAAGTTGTCTTTTTTGACAACATTATAGATGTTAAATACGATTGGGCACTGTCAGATTACATTCCTCGTGGCAAGAATATTTAAAGAATGAAGAAAGAGCAACCCCAACACCATCAGCATATCATCATCACCATTATTATTAGTAAATTGGTAATGATTTGGAAGTTTTGGTTTAAAACAGAAAAAGTTGAAGATTTGGAAAAGCCTTATTAAAAATGTAGTCTTAATAGAATTTAAAGGTAAATTTCTGATAGAGAATATGAGATAGAGTATTATGATGTCATAATGCAAGGAAGTTATAATGTAACATCATAAAATTTAAAACTGGCAAATTGCACTGGATTGTATAGAGTATAGATCTATAGCTGGATTAAAACCAGTCCAGCTAACTGAGGAACCTGAAAGCCTTTACAATAACTAATCATACAATGATTTCCAATGGCAATTCCATAGAGGAACGCACTGATTGGGCTTTGATTACTCATTTCAGATTGCAGAAAGCAAGAGCAATATTACACATATTATGCAATGATTCTTCTTGTGATAAATTTTCCTACATTTGGGGACTTGCAGATTGGCAGAAGTCTTTTTCCTGACTGCATCTTTCACGCCAGCAATGGACATTTTTGATTCCCACTGAGAAGCTTATGATTAATTGGTTTTTTACTTACGCTGTAGCCTAGACACAATATTTTTATTTCACAAGCCCTCCTTTATTTGTGGCATTTGAAAGATGGTCTGAATGTACACACCTTCCTTTGTTAATTTTTCTCAAGGAGAAAAACATTGAATATGTTTTAACAACGCTCTGTATTGCGTGTGCCCATCTGAAACACCCCATAATTCTTCTGTTACTCAGCAACGTATCTGAATTACCTCAGGTTTTAACATTTTGGGAAAATAAGAAACATTTTGTTTATGAGAAATATATATAATTTTACAAAATTATGCATCTCCATTTTGTTGGGAGTTTTTTTCTACAGTCATTTGCTAAATCTAAACCCAAGCTCAAACCTAAATCAAAGTTAAAGCCCAAAACTATTTCTCATAAGGAAATGGTGCTGAGCTTCTTCTTCTACACCTAGGGTTAAGATCATGACTGTTTTTTTACCTAGTCCTGTTTTTTAGCAGGAAACCACTTGTTAATTTATATTGGTGGAGGCATTTACTATATGATTTCTAAACTTTTTAAAATTATGGACTAACATTGCTGTAGAAAGGCATAATCCAAAATTATCAACCCAATCAATGTTCATCCAGAGGATTAAAAAAAAACAGTTTCCTGTTTCTATGGTTATAATTGCTAGATTACTTTAAAAATATTTCTGAGTTGAATAACTCCACCACCAAACCCCTTTTGGGGAGAAATGCCTTTGACTTGTTCTCATTCTTTTAATTAGTTTTGGCATCATTCCTTTTTAGATGTCAACGAACTCTTAAAAGAAATAAACAATGTAATGAGACTTATGAAGCTTCTGATTTGGAAACTAAAAAATGGAAGCAAAAATGATCCAATGCAATTTCTTTCATATTAAGAGCAGATTTATAGCAGTATTTTATTGCTATAAATTACTTAAAGGTTCTGCTAATAACATTTGCATCATCATCTCACACCTTTTTAAACAATATTTCAAAAAGTTTGCTTGTTCTCCATTGATCTTTAGATTATGAACTTCCAATATGCAGCAACTATTACCCTGGAAACCAATAATCTTCAGTTTTAATTCAAGTTTCCTTTAAAACTTTCTACAACAAAAAGCCAAAACTAATATTTTAAAGCACAAAACACATCCTTACATCCTTTATAACTCTTTCTTTTTGTTGTTCAGTCACACAGTCATGTCCAACTCTTCGCGACCCCATGGACTGCATTACACCAGGCCCCCCTATCTTGCACTGCCTCCCGGAGTCTTCCCAAGCCCATGCCCATCACACTGACTACGCTATCTATCGATCTCAACCTCTGCCATCCCTTTTTCCTCTTCCCTTCAATCTATTCCAGCATCACAGTTGTTTCTAATGAGTCCTCCCTGCACATTAGGTGGCCAAAGTACTTGAGCTTCAACTTCAATATCTGTCCCTCCAAAGAGCAATCAGGTTTGATTTGCTGAAGGATTG
>JANHZU010002415.1:162593-174265 GCA_032468055.1 Acrochordus granulatus | reverse complement strand
GCCTTGGATTCGAACTGAGATCATTCTGTCATTTTGGAGATTGTATCCCAGTACTGCTTTTCCCACTCTTTTATTGATTATGATGGCTACTCCATTTCTCAAAGATACATGCAAAAAAAGTAAGAGATGTGCAACAGTTTTCCTGTCTAGCAGATATGACTTAGGTATGAAAACATACATCGGAAGAGAACAAGAAAAGCCCATCTTTCCTCTGGCAACATGTTCTAGCCACATGAAGGACACAAGTCAGAGAAAATAGCTATCCTGGGTTCAATGAGCATTCATATGCTAGCGCAATTTTAACTCAGTCTAGATTTTGGTCATTTAATGATGAGATAGACACAAGGCAGCATTCACTTTCCAGCAAAACAATGGCACTGTTTTCAGTGTTGAAAACCGATAAATAATTGAAAATAGTGCAGTAAAGTGGAAATCATCTCTTGTACTTTGGAACCTCTAAAGGGGATAAGAAACAGATACATCACAAGGATAGAATAGCTACTTAAGGACAAGGCAAAGAAAGAAGATCAGTCATTGGGATCAAGTGGGAAAAAGCCAGCTTTGTTGCTGGTATGTGGTGTTCCCAAACTCTTTCAAACTTTAAAAAATGGAGAGGCGCATTCTAGCCTCAGACTCACACATAGATGGCGAAGATCTGAAAAGAGGCTACAATCACATTCAACTGATGAGAGAATGCTTTACCTTACCAGAGAGGTGGTAGGTGACTTACATTTCTTCAGGGTGAGCATCATACTATGGTACACATCACCACAACATAACACTGGATTAATTTGAAGCCAACTTTGACCTTATTTCATTACATGATATTGAAAACTGACTCCATTTTCTTTAGACTATGCACAAGTACGTTTAATCTGAAGCATGGCCAGGGTTTTTTAAACCTCCACAATTGTTTTGAAAGGGGTCTTACTCTTTGAAGCAAGCTCACCTGCTTTATGGTCATGTAAGGTTCATCAGGAATAGATGAGCTGTTTCCATGATCCAATTATATCAGTATGGACCAAGGTGGAGGGAAAAATACAATGCAAGAACCAACATTTGCAAATTTGGAACTGCACGTTGGGACCATTGTGGGTTTTAGAAAATAAAACCATTTTGTGAAAAACATCATAAATGAGAAGTATTTCCAGCTGAATATCTCTAAGATTAGGATGACCAAGGGAAGAACTTTGGATAACATGAATTCCTAAACTTCTTTCTCTTTCCATAAAATGCTATCCAAAAACTTTCCAACCTCTATTATGGGAGTAAGAAAGATAAGGGCCAAATGCAAATAATATAAAACTAGTACAAGAGAATTGAGCATCAAGTGTTACTTCTGGTTGATAAATGGCTGAATTTACAATCTGTCTGCTGCCATCTCCTTATCTGGCTTTACTGGTAGTAAACAGAAAAGTCATTTTTTGTCTTTTCTCATTTAAATAACTGCTCTGTAGTGATAAATTATGGAGCCAAAATTGAGAATAAGAGAAACCACCTGTTCATTGGAGAGGGATCATCTCAGATTTGAAGAACAGTGCAAATTCCTAAGCCACAAGAGAAAATAGCAGAAAACAAAATCCAAAAAATAAAATTACATGGACTTGCTTATCTCTTTAAAAATTATTTTTCATGATTTGCGATGTTTAGAAAGACTGAATTAATGCAGTTCTCCAAAAAAAATGCATTAATTTGTACATGTAGATATTTAAAGTCATTTGTCTCAGACTAATATTGATTTAAATAGCAAAAGCACCAAATAAATTTCTGGAGAGAGATAAATGATGCAAAAATGACTCTTTTTCCAAAAGACACATTTATTTCTATTAGTTTTTCTTTAAAAAATGGGAAATCTTAATTCCAGGTTTTCTACAGCATCTGGATCTGCATCCTAAACAGACATCTTAAAAAAAAATAATGAAACTCCTAACAAATCAGATAAAAGTTAACTTGTAGTAATGAAAAAGGGTATATTCTCCAGCAGATGGCAATACAGCATATAAGAACACAATAAAGTGCCAGTACAATGAAGTTCATGTAAAGTGATACAGAGGGAATATCTGATCAAATTGAAGTTCGTTTTGTTTTAATTTAATTTTGTATTATTTTTTTCATTTTCATTTTAAATTTCAACAACATACACAAATGAAATACATAACAAAACAAAAAGTATGTAATAGGACAATGCATAATAACAAAAATATATATATAGCACAATACAAAATAATGGAAAAGAAAAAAAGGAAAGAGGGGGGAAGGAAAACAAACCCTCTCTCATGTAACATTCCTGACCCCCTCTTACATCCTAATCTGATAAATATGTTAACTACATGTAATAATACCTCATATTACTTATCTTAATTCATATACCATATTATTATGTGCTGCAATTCATTTTTAATCATAATTTGTATTTCTGTTCTATCAGTCTATAAGCTATATATATGTCATGCACTTTTATTCATGTTTTACTCCTATTACACATTTTCTTTCTATCAATCTCCTCATTAACATGTCAATATCTTAATTATTTAATGTATCAATTACTAAACTGGTAATTATTTATCTGCTTCATCTTTGTTAAGTTTTTCCAAACTGTATTTTAAACTCTTTCCGTATCTTCCTGCTAGGAGAGAAGAATGAGGTTTTGCTGGTGCAATTCTAGTCAATGGGTTTATTGAAACTCCAAGGTCACAAGAATTCCTCCAACTGCCCACTGAGCACCAGCACTCCCCAGAAAAGGCTAATAGTCTTCACAAGGGATTGGACATTTGGGGCTTGTGTATGTGGAGAGACTCAAAGCTGATCCCCCTCTTAACCCCTGGTTCTGCCCTTCCTTCTCCCATACTTCCTTTCCTATTCTATTTTCTTTCCCTGTAACCAGATAAATTTAGCTACTCCTCTTTTTTCCATCTTGTCCAAGTGCCAGCTCTTGGTCTTCATAATTTTTCAGTTTTTTTAGGGACATCTCAACATTGCTGTGTGATGACCACCCAATAATAGTCATTATTGCAGAATAATATCTTTCAGTGATTTCCATGAAACATAAACATATCCAAATGATAAAGAGTATGTAAAACCAAGATGCACTTTGAATCTCAACTGGAGAAGCTCTACTGCCTTTCCTCCATTATATTTTCAATGCAATTTATTACATCTCTCCTTTCTCTACTGGTGTTCCTCTTTCAGCCTAGGATGCTAGACAGATGAACATGTTCAGATTGTGCATTCTAAAAAAGCACAAGTTGTCATCAGCCTTGAGTTCTGATCTGGGGGACTGATTGCTCTATTCACCTAGGACCTGAACACACTTTGCCTGTGATTCTTATCTCATCATTATGTCACCAGATGATGAAGCTTAAGCATTTAAGCAGCTAACATCTGTTGTGTCTGTTTTCTTAGTGAACTAGGATGTAGTGTTCCCTATTAATGTGGCCAGTTAATTTGATTCCTGGCTTAGTGTCTTAATTATTCAGCTGGCTATCTCATTTTAGGTTTATATAATTTGTATACATAAATCCAGGTTATGAAAAGCGATGAATTTGCCCCAGGGAAACTTTTGAAAGAAAAGATTCTAAGGAAGACTCACATACAGCAAAAGATTTGAGAGATGAATGCTAAGGCTACCAAAACCAAAGACAACCTTCTCAAGATATTCTAGAGATTTTTTTCTAATTTGGTGTATCTTAGAAATTTGTTGTTGTTCCATCATGCAGTCATGTCTGACTCTTCGCAACTCCCTGGACTGCAGCATGCCAGGCGTCCCTTCCTGCACTGCCTCCCGGAGTCTGCTCAAGCCCACAACCATCACACTGACTATGCTATCCAACCATCTCATCTGCTGCCATCCCCTTCTCCTTTGGCCTTCAGTCTTTCCCAACATCATGTTCTTCTCCAATGAGTCCTTTCTTCGCATTAGGTGGCCAAAGTACTTAAGCTTCAGTATCTCTCTTAGAAATATTACATTTCATCTACCACATTCTCTAGGGGTATAGAAATGGAAGTCCAATGCATCTGAGAGAAGTTGGGAAACAACAGGATGGCTATTAAAGGATGCTAAACCTAGAACCTAGAGCAATTCTTACATTTCTACATAGATCGGTACTTATTGATTAGAGATAGCCATGTACCAGAAGCATGACATAATAGTCACCCAGAATCATTGACTGAGATGGGCGGTTATACAAATTGAATGAATGAATACATAAATAAATATGGACACTTAAAGATTGGCAAATTTATACTGTGGATGAGGTCATCTGGAAAGTTGGGAGTTTTCCGTTTATTGTTCTTTCCTCTACCAACTATTCCAAGATAATACTTTGAAATGTAAAAAAATATTTTTTTGTTCTTTTACTAACAAGGCAAGTTCATTTTTATAAAAGAACTCTTACAATGGCTCTTTAAGATACGTGTCTAGCATATCATTCACTTCATCAACCACTTCTGTTAGTAGCTAAAATGTGGTGGAACCTGAAATCCTCAGAATACTTTATACATCACACTGGGAATTCAGTACTGACATTCAGGATGTGAATTGGAATCTAATTTCTAAAGTTTGAACTGATTATGGACCTTCTCAAGAAACACTCATATTCGTATGAGTGTTTAGACATTCAAGATTTTATACTATTGACAAAAATGACATATTTTAATAGTAAAGGTAAAGATTAGGGTTAGAATTATACAAGTCCTCCATGGAGGCCAAGCTACATTGAGAGGAGGGTAGAAAAGATATCTGAAGACCCCCCTCACCCTGGACATAAATTGTTTGAATCTCTTCCCTCTGGAGAGTGTTATAAAGTACAGCACACCAAAACAACCAAACATAGGAACAGTTTTTACATGCTCCTCCCCTTACATTCTTGCATGCAACATTGTAATGGAAGTACAAAGGGCTAGGGAATTGTGTAATTATGTCATAATACAGGTTCCAATATTATGTTCTACAGTATAATTATGCCTCCATGGATGCTCCATGGCTAATTCCAAGTAGTGCTGAGATTCTTCAACTTACGTATTACATCTGCTGTATCAGATCTTTCCTGTATCAGATGATTTCTTGGTTTATTCCATGATTTGTACTTTGTTCCAAACCAGGAGTGCTTTGGAATTCTATTTTTTGCATCCTTAAGACGAGTAGGAGCTTGAAGGAAAGATCAGATTGATTTGCCCCATCTCTGACCCATCAAGGTGAAACCAAGGAAATCTAGGCAATAAGTTATCCAAGGTAGTTTGTTGCAGCTTAAAACTGACTATGCTGAGTTTGAACCAAAAACAATAATGGATCAAGTGAAGGAAACACAGTTACTACTTCCAACAAGGGATCATTGGGCTAAAAAGCATTGATCTGAAGACTCAGTGAAGATTTGACCACTTTGTTTCATTAGACAGAATCAGATGCTTTGGAAGGAATTCAGAGATTCAGTTAACTTTTGTGCATGTTGGCAGACTCTCTTTTCAAATCAAATGTAATATCTGAAATGCCCCAATTTCATTATTCAAATTGGTCAGTCAGATTGAATGGACTTAAATTTTTGAACTGAATCATGAATCCCAATCCGATCTTGGCTGATTCACAAAGCCTTACCATTTATAAACAGAGGGAAAAACATTGCAGTAAATATGTCTGTGAAGACTCTCACTCGTCCAGGGTAATTGCATTGCAACAATGTTTAAAAACATTGTTTTTAAATGTTTTAAAAACATTTTAAATGTTTAAAAACATTTCTCAATTGAGAAAGCCTTTTGGATAAAAAGGTGAAACATCTTCTACTTGAAAAAATCCAGTCCAGATGCCTGTTTTTTAAACATTGTTGCGATTGCAGTAAATAGGAAGATCTTTAGCTATGTACTGCATATCCTGGACTTTAATGTATTTGTGGTGGAAGGGAAGGGAGGGAGGGAGGGAGGAAAGTTGGTTAAAGTACTGCTCAAATATTTTATTTTCACTTTTAAGGTAATTTGACCCTCCTTTTAAAAATGTAGAATACATAGTAGCAAGAGCCATGAGGAGCACCATCTACAAAGCTTTCAGTTTACCTAATCTGCAAGTAAAATGTTCCTTTTTCTTTTCTATTTATTGATAGCTGTGGAAAGCTTTGAAAGGGGCACTTTGCAAAATATTATGACCAACATGTCCTATCTCAAAGTATGAAAGCATCTGTGTCCTCTAAGCAACTAGCACAGCTGCTTCAAATATTCCTTAAAGCCATCTGCGCATGTGCGTGCATGCACACATCCTCGGCTGCTTTACTGTGGAAATCATCTTGGGAAAATTGTTGTCTGTGCATACATGTGCAGACTGAAGGGGAAGGCCTTGAAAGCATTGGAAAATTTGGTTCCTTTCATGCTTCAGATGCTGTGTTCATGTGACTGCACTTTGTAAACTCTCATTTTACATGGTTAATACATTATTCCTTTGCCTACAATCACTGTTTGTTTTCTATTTTTTTAAACTACAGTACAAAATTCAAAAATCACCCAACAGCTGCTAAATTAATAGAAAACATGATTTCTAGATCATTCCCACATATTGTATACAATCCCACATACTGTATGCTCACACACTGTGTTCAGTGGGATCTTCTGCCAAATAGACAGTACTGTCTTAGGCCACTACCCACTTTGATGTTTTAGCTAAGTTTTAATGACCATCCAGAATTACTTTTCAGTCTCTGAATTAAGATTCAAACAGAAAATGCGGGAAATAAGTACACAAACTATGATTCATCACTCCATAATACTCTTTTCCACTGATCCAATCTTTGTGAGCTTTAGCATATCTTAGCCTTCTCACCCTGTTCCCCTTCTGCAGAAATGGTTTCTTGGTTGCTACTCTTCCACAAAGACTGTTCCTGATCAAGCTTCTTTGAACTGTATAAGGATCAACTTGGCATCCCGATGAAGTTGCCAGATGATGAGCCAGGTCCTTGCTTGACTTCCTCCGGTCTCTCAAAGAAGAAACTCTGGGCAACTTCTCATCAGAATTTGGAGATTTCCTTGGCCTTCCAGTCCTTTTTTAATCCTTGACCTCTCCTGATTCCTCAAATTTCTTATCACAGCTTGAATACCATATCTTGAATGACCAGTTTGTTTCTGACTTCCCTTTGAGAGTAGCCGTGCAGATGCAAAAGTATGATTTTATGTCTGTCAGATTCTGTGATCTTTGGCATTTAGACTGGAATGATGTGATTGAAAGTTAGCCTTATTAACAAGCTTCCAGTGAATTGCACTCATACAACATGTGTATGTACTGTATGTAATGCTCAAGCATGTCTTGCGCAAACCTGGTGTAACAGGACTTTTTGCTCAGCAATCATTTTAACATGAAATACTAGGACACATAAGATGTTAGCAATGACAGTATTTGGGGTTCTGTCTTGGGTTTTACGGGATCTGGGTGGCTGCTGTTGCTCAGGTGTAAGGGGAGCTTACACTAAATACTTGCCACTTCAGCCTATGGAAGCTGTTGCTTTTTCTTGTTTTTGAATACTGCATACACATTTCCTGTATTTTCTGTCTGTATTCTAATAAAGAGACAGACAGTATGGTCATTATACCATTGCTAAAACAACAAATCTAATGGTGGCCTAAGACTTTCGCACATTACTGAACGTAACACCAGTGTATAACAGTAAGAGAGAAAATCTATTCCATAACTGTGTAAATCTGAAAACATTACTCCACAAGCTATGTGGAGTTTATTATGTTAATAATAAACTATGTGGAGTTTATTATCCAAAATAAGAACCAACTGTGCTTTTTGCTAAGCTATTTGTGTACTTGTTGTGAGCATGAATGTAATTCAAATGAACAATGGTAGCAGCAGAAGTTTTGTGATTCTTGGAAAGCTTTTGAATCATTCTTCAAAAGTCAGCTCCCTCCAAGATCTTAGGAGGACCAAGGGAAACCCAGAAATTATCAGACATCAGCAACTAAGTTACAAGAGCAACTAGAGTGGAAAAGATCACATGTTCACTGTTGTGGAAGAAGATCGATGCTCAGTATTGACAAAGAAGGGCAATGCAAGGTGGCTTACAATAAAATAGTTTTGGAGAAGGAAAAAGTGTCCATCACAAGAGAACTGTTAACTTCAAAACACAGTTATATTAAGAACATTTCTCTGTCCTTTAGCAAATGCCACTGATGGTTTGAAAACATTGGGCTTTCCACCCATAACTTTCTGAGACCACATCTTGCTGTGTCTTCAGTTGGGGCAGAAGACTATCACCAGGCAGCTCTCCACACTTCTATACAGTTCTCAGATAGTATACAATTCACGCACCAAATGCATTTTGGCCTATTTTTGAAAATAAATAAGGTTGTGGAGGAAGCACATCTGTAGATGAAACTCATTCAAATGGAAACTTTGGAGTTGATTTCATGCACCTTTGGGACCATGATTACTCTTTCCCTCATTACCACAGTGAGGGCTTTGACAACCACAATGCAGACTTGCAGCTGGGAGAAGCGCTATTTTGGAACACACCTACACAACTGACATCATTGCTGAGTTGAATGCACAGGGCTTGATACAGAGGAGATGGTGTTTGAAAATAAGGATGGTGACAATTGTCTCTTTCTCTTCAGCAACAAATGTAGTACGAAGAAAGGAACGAAAGTACATACATACTTGGTCAATGGCTAGCAGAGAGGGGGGCTTTCTTTTGTTTGTGTTCTGCTGTCCAAAGAGCCAAAACTGAGATGCTAAGAACCACCCTCTACTTGCTATCTGTATTGCTATCTCTAAATAAATATTCACCACCAGACTGTATTTATTTCTTATCCTTCAGAGACTCTCATTAACCCCTTCTTGTTTTCTTATCCTTTGCAGAAGCTGATCTTTAGAAGAGAATATTTCTAGCTCAGGGTTAAACTGTGGAGTCCTCAGTGCTCTTTGAGGTGCTCTTAGTTATTTTTGTGCAGATGTTCCATTACCAAACTAGGTGATGTCATCAATGCACCAAGGACTCCACAACTTGATCTTTGTTTTATGCTGTTCTGATTTTCATCACACCTAAATCAAAGGAAGGATGCCCTGTTGATAAATGCTATGAGTGATGAAATGTTTAATATATGGCTAGCACCTAAATCTAATTTTCCAGACCCAAACATGGAAGCTAGTAGAGATAAACTTACATTAGTTACAGTAAAGAGACCAATCACACTCTGAATCTGTAAGTAGGAAATGTAGTATCTTACATTGTCTGAACTGAAATAAACAAACATAAATTATGAGTTTGGATGATTTCTTGCAGACGTTTCATTGCCAAACTAGGTCATGAAACATCTTCAAGAAAATCATCAAGCTCAGAGAGCACCAAGGACTCCACAGTTCAACCATGAGCTACAACTATTCTCTTCTATCAAAACATAAATTCAGGCAGGTTTTGCCCAGAATTATTTTAAAAAGAGGAAAAGTGTAGAATTGTTTTTTATTAAATATCTAATGAAATCATTTGATGCTGTAGAGGACCTGTACATTTCCCTGGAGACCTCTTACCTTAAGTACAAAATAAAATGTTGCTAAATTGTATTAGTAAAAATATTTTTTAGTAAAAAGGATAAATACAGCTCAGAGGAGAACAGTTGGACTCTGGAATCCCATTAGCTGTAGCAGACACAATCTTTTTCAGTAGCATAGAGTGCATGAATGAAAGACTCAAGAGAGGATGGGTCTGCAGACCTTTTCACATCACTTTTCCCTAAGGAGCCACATCTAAATCTAGAAAAAAAAAAGTGGATTTGGCCTCAATATTCCATTTTTATTTGAAACCAGTGAAGTTTCTTGAGTTCTAAAACAGTCCTAGGAAAATCCCAAATGATTGGAGGCACCATGTAGTCCTGGGGTGAGCTGATGAATTACTGATGTAATGTCAAAGACAAAAAAAGCATGTAATGTACAATATTTTCCTTTAAACTTTGGGGAAAATTACTAGGAATGTTTAATTCCTAGCAAACCTACCCAAGAAGTACTCATAGTGAGCAGGTGCTGGGAGCTGTAGTTCTGGTTACACATGCCCCTTTTTGGCCTAAAGCCTGAACCCCAAAATCAAGTTTTCCCATGCTCCTACAAATGTAGGCATTGGATTTTCCCACCACGTAAGCCGTCAGTTGGCTCAGTGGTGTCCAACCAGTGGTGTGCAACCTTGTTTTGGCAATTCATTTGCATTTAGAAAAACGGTGACTGGCAATGAAGCATGTATTCGTATTTGTTATTTGTGATCATACTTTATATTCATAGAACGAGAGTCAAGATACAATTACTCATCTTTCTCATAAAAATGGCTTCTAAACCTCCAAGACTAAATATTTCAACACCTACACGTCACAGTAAGAACCATTTCAGAAGTCCTTTACAATGTTTTCCTTAAAGTTAAAATAAGGACAAAATATGGATGATTCATCCATATCATAATAATGTTGCATGAACCATCAGGAGGCATATTGGAAAGACAATTGTTCTCTTTGCTTTGGTTCTCAGAATGTTTACAGGCATGTATAATGCTCAGAGAGAGATGGCCATGCTAAATTATCTCATGTTAATGGTATCCTTACCATGGACATTTCTAAGATCAACTTTGATGTTTTAATGCCTTTCAGTTGGGTCAGGGAAATAGAAATATGGACAACATAAAGGATTTAGCAAAGGTAAGAAAAGCTTGAAGGGCTTCTCTCCCTGCCTAACATGATAAGTCTACCACGCATTTTTCTTGAACCTCAGAAACTCTGTCATAAAGCAACATATTGTGATGCTGGATTAAGGTAGCCAAGTGTTAAGTGGAGAGCCGGTTTGATGTAGTAGTTAAAGGCACTGAACTGTCAACCCAGAAAGTGTGAGTACAGTGGTAGCTCACAAGATGAGTAACTCACAAGACGAGAAACTCACAGAACGAGCAAAAAATTTAATCAAAATTATTCCGCTGGACAAGCCGCGAGTCACGAGACGAGGAAACTTTGTGCCATACCTTGTGTGTCATCAATAAGTGCACTCTGTATTTCCTGTTCAGGCAACTCCGCGCAAGAGTTCTTCCGAAGCAGCAAGCGTGCACGTGAGTTCTGCCGACTCTTACCTCGTGCTTTACTCCATTGTTGCAGATAGCAACCCCGCACGAGAGTTCTGCCAATGCAGCAAGCACGCATGTGTTCTGCTGACTCTCCTCTCACGCAGTTTACTCCATTCCTGCATGTGTTCTGCCTATGCTGCCTCATGGTGGCAGGTCAACGTTCCTGATCACAATGAGCACCACGCGATCAGCTCATGTGGGAAATCTCACAACGGAGTTCTCCTCTCTCGCTGCATAAACAGCGTAAATTAAGTGAGAGGAATTCAAGGGAGAGAACTCCAGAGACTCCCAATTCAATCTCCAGGAAGTCCCCTCCCTCTCCTCTCCTCTCCTTCATGCCAGAATATTCTTAAAGCTGCGCATGCGCCAAATAAAGTAGAAATCCCCCCCCTCATAGTATGGAAAAAAGAGGGGGAAAAAGGCCCTTTAAAAGTGATGGCAGCAAGCAGCAGCAGAGGCCAGAAGCTGCCTCGAAGCAGATCCATAAGTGCTGGTGAGTTTGCTCGATTTCTGCTTTATATCATGTTACTTGTTTTAGATGTTAGGGACAATCATTTCTACATCAAATTCCATTGAAAATGATTTTTTGGTGAATATTTTTGG
>JANHZU010002415.1:82686-92899 GCA_032468055.1 Acrochordus granulatus | reverse complement strand
TATATCATCATTAGAACACCTTTTTTTGCCTCTTAAAATTCCTTGGATTCATCTCCCAAATAAAAGCTTCCTAATCTACCTTCTAATTCTTTTTACCAGATCTAACTACTGTATGTCCAACTCATTAATAGAAAGTCTGTCTAATATTTTTCACACATGCACAATGCACAGATGCACGCACACACAGACATACCCCTGCAGAAGATCATCTGTGAGATGGGGGGGGTCAAAAAAGATTCAGATGGCAGTTTCTATAGTCCCCTCAAAGCTCTTCCCATTTTTATAGGTGCTGCTTGAATGGTATATATAAAAATGGGGTGGGTTTGACTGCACAGGTATGACTACCACCTTGACTTTCCTTCCCCCCATCTTATAGACGCCTGTACATTAAGTTTCCAATTTAATTTTATACTTACTGATGTTCACTCAGGTAACAACTATCATTATTAACATAGTGATAGAGGAGTGGATGTTATATTTTGTAATGTATTCTGCTGGTGTTAGTACATAATTGTATCTATTTGCTTCACTCTGTTTTGTTCTTTTAAATTTTTGCAATGTTTGCCTTGACTGAATAAATAGGATTGATCAAAATTATTGATTGATTGAGGTTTGTACACCTCTACACACACACAAACTAGGATCTGGTGTGTCTATTCAGAAGTTTAACTACTTACTTCCTGTGTGGCCCCATCCATAAACGCTGCAAGTGGTACCATCTGGAATGGTGCAACCAGAAATGGGCAGGCGGATAATAGCTACAGCACTGTTGCTTACTGCAGGCCTAAAAAAGGGGGAAAACACTTTTTTAGAGATGGAAATTCTTATTGGATGGGTAGATAAATTTAAAGAATCTTCTTAAATCAGACAAAGAAGCTAGCTTCTTTTTCTTATTATTACTTCTTTTTTAACCTTTGCTGCAAAAACCCAAAAGGGAAGATTATTAGAGTCAAAGGCAGGAACATCCCTTCTAGAGGGGCATTATTACATTATAATGTCCAGGGCATCTGTGGAGGGGCATTTCAGAAGTCAAAGAAGCATGTCTTCAATTGTGTGATTGTGAGTGACAATTTGACGTTTTGGATACCTCTGGTATCCCTGATGACTTCATGCCACTTAAAGTCCTCACCTTCCATCAATATTATGGTTCCACCCTTCCATTGAGTCCAATCAAAGCAGCAAAAAGATAATTTTCTACAAAATATTAATATAACTGAAACAAACCTGGAAAGTTTTAGCAAGACTACATCTGATCCTTCTGGGCCATAGACCAATTGGGAAATATTCAGAACTTGTTTATGCTTTTCTTCATGAGCTCTTTCCACATTATGGATTCCCAGCCAGGCTTGATAGTCTTTGAGGTTATGCCTTAAGAAAGAAAAAATATAAAAAATAAAGGAGGGTGGAAGGTAAATTAGATATGATCTCCTCCTCCACTGCTTACTTTGCTATTTGCTTTGTAATATTTAGGTAACCATTGCTCAGTTTAAACAAAGGTAGTTAAAGTAGGGGTCAGTTCACCCTCCAAATAAAATAAATCACTGAAACCATGAAGTTATTGCCATATACTCTCCAAAAATGGAAGCTGGAACTATTCCAATGTTCACAGTGTGAAAATATACCATCTGTACTAACTCCTTGGGATTTTTGCTTTGAACAGACAATGAAATAACAACACTGATGCAAACAGTTTTAACCCTGCTATTATTGAATAAAAGTATGTCAAATTCCTGGACCATGCACTGTCTCACCAAGAAAAAGGAGACTTCTATAGACATGGATTCCTCTAGAAATGCTGAACATTTCCAAGAAAATTCACAAATTAAGATAAATGTATGGTTCTTTAGTCAAATGATTTGAATATTCCAGAATTGCACTGCACGGAAGTTGGAAATAACTTCCCCCACCATCTCTGCCTTTTTGTGACATCAGGAAATCAGCATTTCTACCCAGTGCAAACTGTAAAAGATAGGATCCTATTACAAAGTTGTTGTAAAAAGTGAAATAGATACCGAGAGAGAAAACACTGTTTTGCTGTCAGGACCCAGTCTTCTTTCACCAGTGAACCTCCACAGAAATGTCTGCCTCTGCTGGAGAAACCAATGCATGAAGAGTTACTTGAGATCCAAATGGTTAACATAAATCTATATCATACCATTTGTACATATTACATTTTGTTTTAGCCACTGACAGAACCATTGCTTGGAAATGTCTAGAAAAATATAAATAATGCATTACCAACAGGACAATTTTAATGATGCTGAAATCTAAGATGGTATTGCTGATTTGGATTCATGGGGAGAACTAGACAATACTTTATAAATTAGTTGAGAAAGGATTGAAATGGTCCATATACAAATCTCCTGATTGTTCAAGGAGAAACAGCCCTTGAATAGGTGCTTGCCAAGAGTGGATAATTGGCTTCTTTACAAAGAATGTAAAGAACTTTAGCTGCTATGCAATCCCTAACTAGCATTTTTAGATCTCAAAAATCATTTGATATAGGTTTCTGTAATTTATGACCATGGTGGGAATCAACATAGGGAAGAGAGCTGTACCTGTTGAGGCTTACCTGTCTTTCAAACTAACCATCCATCCTTTGTCAGGTTGGGTAGGAATTCCATTAACCACTCTTAGATGCTTAGTAGAAGCACAAGGAATGATAGCAACTGAAATATTTATAATGATCAGGTTACATAATATCCCCAAATGAAACCCACCACATCCAGCAGTTTATAGAAATAAATTTAAACTTAAAAAAAGACCAAATAATTTTCCAAACATATTCTGTAAGCCTTTAACCACCACAATGATTCATGTATTAAACTACCTAAATCAACAGTGTCCACCACCATGCAGTTCTTATTGGGGTAAGAAGAAGATAACCAACCATAACACATAGCTTAGGTTTAAAATATAAGTTGGAAAATATGAACAGAAAAAAAGTATCATTACTACATCGTAAAGAAAATGGTAAAATAAAAATCCAAGGATGCTTGTTGGAATCCTCCCATTCATTCATTGGGTTCAATATTTCCTAGTTTATTGGATTTACAGTACATAAATACCACTTTGAATTATATATATAACCAAGCTCAATCATAAAAAAATGGCATAGCTGCATCATCATATTGTGATGGAATTATGTACTTGAGCCATGATGCCAGACACAAGTAAATATGTTGTGTCATCTGTGAGATGATGTCATTATTTGTGTCATCATTCCACATATACACTGTCAGGCACGAAAGACCAGGTCCACACATAAAGGTTCAAATTAACTGATTTATTGCTAATGCCTACACAAGAATCTTCTCAACTAATGGTCAGCACCTGGGTGGCATTAGATAAGTTCAGCAGTAATCAGGAGGGGTTGAACTCAATATGTTCGTGAGTACGTAGCGATTCTACTCTAATCCCTTTTTTTAGCCTCACCTGGGCTCTGCCATCTTTTCTATACACACACACACCCTTGATCACTCCATCATGGAAGCTTTTGCTTACTTACTGTCTAAATTGCTCATCATAGGAACTGGATCATTTTCACCTAAACAGACAAGACAATGCAATCATGTCACAATTAGCTTTGCTCAAGGTACTTCATTTAACAGCAGGAAACATTTCAAGCCATGAAGATGAGACCTCTAATGTCTTGATATATATTCAAGCATCCCTTCCTTCATCTATATTTGCATGTGTTTCCTAAGAAGAATAATGTGATGGGCATTGTCAAAAAATGCCATTCAGATGCAGACGAGACATACTAATGCACAGGTGGTCCTTGACTTATGATCATAATTGAGCCTGTCAATTGAGGACTACTGGTAAAACAGAGATATTTTTATGACTTTTTTAGAAGCAACTCTCTGTGTGTATGTTTCGAATTTCAACGACGGAATATTCCTCTGTCTGACATTTTTCTTGAAATACCCCTGAAATTGGTGTTCAAAAATATGGTAGACTATGTGTAAAGAGATAGCTGCATGGCAGGAAGAAAAATATTTTTCACTTTTCCCCTTCCTTTTAAGATCATGTTTCATCAGGGTCAAAGCCATTTTGAAATGATTCTACCATTGTTGTGATTGTTGCACAAGTTCCTTGCAAGTTTTTAATAATAAGCCTCTTAAATTCCCAAGCAATTTTAAGAATATCTGTCCTCACTGTCACTTTTTCTTCCCTTTTCCCTTTCAAATTTTAGTTAAAAGTTCTGCAAGAATTTCAGGCTCCAAATAATATCCCAGAAGCACAAAATGAACTTCTGAGAATAAGTTAATGTTTTGGTGTAATTATTGGATAATATCCAAAGCAGATTTGGAAAATAACCATGGTGAATAATACATGTATCTCTGTTCCATGAGAGTATATACCACTATCTGGAATAAGTTCCAAAGTATTGTCTTTTTATTTAAAGAACCTAAAGGAGTTGTTCACAGTCAGATACTTTCTGTTCATTTTCTTTTCTTTTTAAGGAGAACTGTATTTCCTTGAGGAGTGAAATTGACTAGAGCTTAAACAGGTTAGAAGTGTTGCCATGGGAGTAATAAGAAAGAACTAAGCCACACGCTCACCCCTAAACAAACTTGCATTGCAGGCCGTTCCAGAGACGGTTAGGTGAACAGCTACAAAGTTCTCCCAAGAGGCCTACCACCTCACCAATCCACAGAAAACTATTAAGAACCAGGGAAAATCTCTGCCCTAGGATATTTCAGGGGATGAATTAGTTACGTATGAGTAATAATTCATTTGCTGAAATTCCTGTAATCCCATCCTTCTCAGCTTAGTAAATCTTGCTAATGAAAGCTCTGTGAATTTTTTACTTTAGAAGAATTATTTTCAATTTGAGGTAGCTGCCAAGGATAACAGCAACTGAATTATTTACTCATATTGAATAAATGGATACCCTTAAATATCTTAGGGCAAATTAACTGTTTTCATATGATATGGACCTTAGCAGATAGTGAAGAATCTGGCAACTGTCTGCTTACCGACATCTTTTAACTATCAGTCTCAGAACTAACCATTTTACCACAGCCTCCTTCAGGCCTTCTTCTCCTCCCTCAACCCACTAGGGAATGAAGTATCCATTTCCCCCTCTTTATTTCTAGAAAAACCTCTGGCTGAAACATCCTAAAGGGTTTGAAGATACATTTCAAGATGACTTGGATGTATTTCATTGAATCCGGTGCACTATAACTGTAACAACTACAAACCCCTTAAAAATAATCCCAGAAAGTTCTTGTCAACTTTCATTTCTCCTTTTCAGATTAGCAAATTTAATGGGAACCTTCATTCCATACTGTCAATCCTGAACATCACCTAAGGAAATTACTAGCTCCTAAACTGTTTCTCCTCCTTGGAGAATCTCAGAATGTGAAGACTTTCAAAAATGAAAACAAAAAGCATTTGCACAACAACAGATTTCACTGGAAGAACAATAGTGTTATTCATCCAGTGCAAACTGCGGTGATGTCAAAAGAATCACAGTGCATCATGATGTCATAAAGCAAATGCACTCTTGTATATTTCCATCCTTGCCAAAAGACATAATCTTTGGCATTGACAAGCACAAGGCACATTCCCTCCCATTAATTAATATTCATTTACATGCTTTGTATTGACATTAGGCAATTCCAGTTATTTTGGGGTGACCCAGATACGTACATCTAGATATACGACAATAGTCCCAAGGGATCTGAGGATTACTCGTATAGCACCAAGGACCATGAGCATCATCATCGGGATTGCGACAGTAATTTTTCTTCACCTTGCTTTTATCTAAGTCTTTAAATATAGGGAGATGCCTAGAAGGAAAAAAAGACACAACCCTAAAGTCGCCAGTTTTTCAGAACTATAGATGCTATCAAAGTCATACTGTAATTATTAAATTAACCTTGCTGCCTTTTGGAATTTAACTAAAAATACGATGAAAAGCTGTTTGTAAACCCAAGAACCAGAGAAGCCAGAAGAATATTAGAGCAAAACTGGACAGCATAATTAGAAATTAAGAGTAATAAAACATGCCACTTCATGTATAACCATGACTTTAAAAGTATATTTCAAAATGCGGATGTACAAAAAAGATTAAAATGATTTTTGTGCTCTTTGAGAGGGAAAACAACAAATAGTGAAATCCTTTCCAACAAGTTCAAGCCACATTGAATTCAATACATCTACCAAATAACCATTCAGGAGAGCCAGAATTTATTAATTCTGAATTTATGGAGCCATTTCTCAAATTTGAGGCCAAGATGTTGTGGTAAGATAGAAAATGCATGTATATACATGTGCCTCAGAAGCGTGCGTGCCTTGATCTGAGCAGTTGTGAATCTCCTTTCATAAATGTACTGGAGAAACCAGCAAAAGAATACTGTGTATTCAAAAGTGTATTTATGTACAGGCCAGCAAACTATCAAGCAATAATTAATTACGTCCCAGACTTGATTCAGAGACACTTGGAAATAAACTTGGACTAATCACTATCTTTTAACCCTGGCCTGTCACAGAGGAATGATAAAGTAGGATGTTGGCATCTAGTCTCCCATAGTTTTTTTGGAGAAATGTTGAAATACACTGAAATGAGATAAAGAGCCTATGAAATCCCACATGAAATAGGAAATGGAGCATCACCAATTCTAAGGTGCTCACAATGCCTCCAGATACCCTCAGTTAGATGCTAGGTATGGCAAAATCTCACAAGATTTTAGGAACAACTTACAATCTTTCAAGTTTTGCAGAAAGAATTCTTGACAATTGAAGGAGCTAAAATCTCACATGATTTCCTAGGGGTCTTTTTTTTTTGACAGTCTTTTAGATAATTGTATAGGATGACATGATGATACTCGAAAAACAGTGAAAATTCTAAAAGGAATTTGGTGTTCACTACTGAATTTAATTATAATTCTTCATAACTCTCTTTTCTTCAGAGGTGTAATCTGCATTTTTTTTCTGGGAACCACAATCCCATCTGTGTAAAGAATATATCCACTTAACAAGAAAGAAAATAAATCAATGGAAGCCATTGGAATGATAAGTTACAATATTCTACCCTCTACCACAGAAAGCGCAACTTTTAATTAATTTTGTACATACCTTCTTAAATCTTGAATATTTTTATCCCACATAGAGCAAGTCAAGCCAAACCGTGTCTGGGCTAAATTGCCCATATAATTTGTCCCATTTCCTCGATAACAATCTGTGTGTTTTTGTTTAAAAGAAAAATCATGTCAAAGTTGTTAAGAGAAACTATTGTATTATCATTACTACCATTTGAGATAAACTTTTTTTAGATCTTTGTTAACTGAAGTTAAAAAATGTTTAAAATATAGAGTGCATCGTAAAAATAATAATAGTAATAGTTAAAAGAACACAGAAATACAGATCAAGTGAATACTTTAATAGGAAATACATAAAAATGTACTAAAATCCATATGTAGTTGGATACAAGAGAAGTCGAAAGCTAAATAAATGCATCTCAAGATATAAATAAGTAATCCAGGAGTAAGCAAGTGGCTTGCTCTTGCCATCTCCTGCAGATGTACTGGAAATGTTTTAGTTTAAATGGTAATTTGTTGACTGTGAACTTGACAAGGTCAGCCAATGCATTAATGTAGCTGAAAGCTACAGTTTAAAGCCAGATGTTCTCAGCAGGCTGCAGCAGAAATGGATGGTTTTTAAATTTGTGGGAGTGTCTTTACTTATTTGCTAAAACTCAGAGACCACCAGCTAGATAAAAGTTAAGAATCCCTTGAGTCAACTTTGGCTCTTGGTGACTTCATGGGCAGGTCTATGTAGCTGTCTTGGCATCAGTCCAGAAGTAGTTTGCCCATGCCTTCTTCCACAATTTTCTAAAAATGTATTACTTTAGTCTGAGTTTGTCAGGTCTCGCCATCGCAGTAGTAGCTAGGTCTAACCATGCTTAACTTTTTCAAGAACAGTCAAAATTGGGTAGATCAGCTATCACTAAAAAGTAAAAGCTCTATAGCAGTGTTCCTCCAACTTGGCAATTTTAAGCATTCCTGGCCATTTTAAGCATTTTAAAGTTGATGAGTTTGAGTAACACTGCTTTACTGATACAGACTCTCTCCCCCTCTCTCTGCCACTCAGTCGCTGGTGGCAATTTGTACATACCTTCTTAAATCTTGAATGTTTTTACCCCACATAGAACAAGTCAAGCCAAACTATATCTGAGCTATTCCTTGTCCAATGTATCATAGAATCACAGGGCTGGAAGGGACCTCAGAGGTCTTCTAGTCTTTATATCATCCCAGATATCATCTTCTAGTCTTTATATCATCCCAGATGAATGGTGGCCCAAGCTTTTCTTGAGAACCTCCAGTGATGGAGCACCCAAACTCCAGGAGGCAAGAAATTCTGTTGATTAATTGTTCTCACTGTCAGGAAATTCCTCCTTATTTCCAACTTGATCTCCCTCTGAAGATAGATTGAACTTCCACCCATTGCTTCTTGCCCTGCCTGAAGCTTCTATGGAGAACAAATGGAGGCCCTCTTCCCTAGGGCAGCCCTTCACGTATTGGAAGATGCTATCATGTTTCCCCTCAGCCTTCTCTTTGTTAGGGTAGACATACCCAGTTCCCTTAGCTGTTCTTCGTATGATTAAGATTTGTTATTTCCTTCTTCCATAATATTTTGAGATAATAGAGATTTATAATATCTACAGAGATGTATCGATTCACATACACACACACCAGATTTCCCAGGATAGCTTACAGACCTTAGGAGTTCATGAAAGTCTCCCATGCAAGTCCAACCTTGGTAGCTTTCTGATAATAGCTAAGCCAAGATCACCTTGTTTGCCATTTATTGCTGAGACTATCAACCAGAGCTATTTACAGCATCCACTGGGTCATTTGCTAAACCTCTGAATTTATTCCTTTGATTCTACATCTAGTAACAATCTCTAAAATTCTCCAGCAGGTTTTTATATGCTACAGATTTTTCTAAGGGCTACCAGTCTATATCCAGTCATTTGAGGAATACTGAAGCCAAGAGAAAAATGCTTAGCAGAAAGAAAAGCCAGTTATGACCTACTATTATTATGCTATTTGGAATTAGAAGCCCACCAGTCAGGTCTGGGTCTTGCAAGTTCAAGTATATTTTGCCCACCACTATTCTATAAAACTCTGTTCTATAAAACAGTTATTTTTTTCTGACATATGGTTTTGATGATTGTTCATTTTAAAAATTTGTTCAATTTAAAAAACATATTTTTCTTCTTTTTTGGGGAAAATAGACACTATACTACCATGTCAAACTAAATGTTGAATGTAAATATCTTTTAGGTCCTTGGAAGAAGAAGTTGGAAGTTATTCTTCGTATATAATTTTATTTTCCTTTCTTTTTCTTTACATCTTTCTGCAATTCTATTTGTATCTGTTCTCTTTCCTCATTATCTTTTTTCTTGATTGCTAATTATGTTAGTTTTATGTGTACATTTTGTAAAATTGAATAAAATTATGAAATTTAAAATGGAGGTTAAGAAGCAGAGAAAGACACATGAATGCTAATCCTTGTGATCAAGCAATGGCTAAACAAAAATCTTTCTATCGTCACTACCTAACATATTAAAATCTATGGATGACTAATCAAATAAGAGGGAACAGTTCTGCAATGCTGATGAATATATTACGCAGCAGCATCATTACAAGCAGTTCAGCCAATCTGAAAAATGTAAAATCACACTTGGAGTCACTTCATGGCCAACAGAAATATGTTTCAGTTTCCCAGTCTAGCCTTCCCTCTCTGAGGTTTAAAAATGTGTCCAATAAAATAATACCTAAAACCCCAGCCTTAACCTGCCTAGCATGGGTCAGACAGATGCCACAGGCCACTCCATCAGAAACAGTGAATCAAGGGTGGTCTGGTTGAAGAACAGGTTGGTAACATGATCTAGTTTATCATGGTACATTATCTAATTAATTTTAATTTTTAATTATTAATATTAAATGTTTTTAGTCTTTTAAAGTTCTTATTGTTTATACCATGTATTTATATTGTTGTAAGCCATTCAGAGTCTGACATTTCAAGTGTGCAAATATGCCCTTGTGTGCAGAGGAGGGAAAAATCCAGGCCTTGAGTACTACAGAGTTTGGGTTGCATTATCTCTCTCTCCCTCTCTCATCTCCTTCCTTCCTTCCTTCCTTCCTTCCTTCCTTCCTTCCTTCCTTCCTTCCTTCCTTCCTTCCTTCCTTCCTTC
>JANHZU010002415.1:50424-64077 GCA_032468055.1 Acrochordus granulatus | reverse complement strand
CTGGTTCAAAAAAAAAAAAAAGTTGGGGAAAGAGAAAAATATGCAAAGGCCAAAGCAACCCTTGTAAAATTTGCTATAGACATTCATAACTGCAAGAATTTTCCAAGTAAGTCACATGTCATTGAAAAGCAAGAGGAATGAAAAATGAATCCAGGACCCCAAAACTATCTGCCAAAGATACAAATTCCTTTATTTCTAGCCCAGTGGGCCCACACTGACTATATGACAGTCCCCTGTGTCCAAAATTGCCTTTTTAACCTATATCTTCTCACGCTATCTTTGAATTCCACTTTGGGCTTCATCTTCATGGTTTGCAGAACAAGACCCCTAACCATTCATCAGTACCAATTCTGTTTTGCAGTAGGTGAGGGAGGGTCAAATAAATAAATACTGATTAGACCACTTGGCACAAACTTATTGTAACTTTCATAAGCAGAGATCCCAACATTTGATGAAAGTTGAAATATTTCTATAAAGATTTGTGTGGCAAGTTTAAGGTCATTAATGATGAGAGTTATTTCAGATAAAGTGCCTCTTTCAAGTTATTTCTAAGCTCTGCTTCCTGAACCTGTCTGTGAATGTTCTCTTTCCCTTTATTTTATGAAAATCCAGTTATGTGAATAATAATTTGCCTTCTTGCCTTTAATTAGATGCTTTGTGAGTGCCAGCTTAAAAGAGATTTCTTTCTGGTGTGTAATTAATATTAACTGAAAATCTTTAAAAAGGAGGTAGATTTCTAGGACTTTATGAGTTTAACAATCAGTTAGTAAAATAATTATAATGGAATGACCATTAGCTTTGGCTTGTTGTTGATATATGGAAACGTAGGTGGAGATTATGAGGACTCTGCAAGTCACCTCCTCAACATACTTTTCAGAGGGCTTTACAAAATAATATCTCTGATCCAACTTCTCCTTTTACTTGTTCTCATGGGGAGAATCCATTTCTCAGTATTACTGAAAGTGTTGGTTTCAAGCTTAAGCTGGGGCTTCATTCAGTCTAGTCCAAATATGAAGTGCTTTTCTTGATTGCCCCTTAATTAAAATTCAACTAGCCTGAAGATCTTTTTCACTGATTCCCAGTTATTGGATTTATCAGTTGGTGTTCATTTGGCTTGTAATTTCCTTTCTGGGGATTTTTCACATAGCTTCACTGGTGCCTTCTTAGTGTCCTTGTTAAATTCTGCTGATAATATTATGTTAGTATTTTCACAGATAATGTTTGAAGTATGTATATTATTTTCTTCTTCTCTGGGGGAAGAATCCATTTGAAGGATGGGTTGTAAGCAGTGGGATGACATCAATCTATAGAGCTATATTTAGCTAAGGAAATGATACATGATAAATGTGCTCATGTGATATTCTAATGCTTCAATTCCCTACAATGCCTGTGTGCTATCAGTGCAAAAATCTAAGACCACTCTGTTTACAGATTTATAATGGAAAAAGAATTAGTATTTTTACTTCTCTGGACGAAAGGGATGTCTGTGTGGTCTTTGAAGGTCCCAGCGTTGACATTCCTTGCCTGTTTCTGTATGATCCATTGGACCTCTATAGCCTTCTCCATTGCATGTCATGCACTCAACTGAAATGCAGAAAAATACAACACTCTCACTAAAATGGTTACAGTACAATGTTTTATTTCAACAGCCAGAAACAGTCTGTTGTAATGTATAGATTAATACGTATTTCTATGGAATCAAGAGTAGGGTTAGCACTTAATTTTAACTTGAAGAACATCAAGAATTTTAATCTGAAGAATTTAAATTAGACTATCAAGGAGAATCCACAAACCATAGATTTGAAGAAAGTAACTAACTTTATTTTAGGGTCTTTTCCACACTTGTTACTTCTTCTAAAATCATCCAACCATTGTTGTGTCAACATAATAGTAAAGAGGACACTGGTACAGTGCATATTATATATATGCAGATATAACCATAATTAAGCTTCTTTGATAATTGTGGCAGCTTAAAGGATAAATGCCCCAGTAGTAATCACTGGGATCAAACCTGAATTCTCCACAAGATGGTCAAAGCTGTCACTATTTTTGAAACAGTAATGGACTTTAAGATACATCAAACTAGCCCCCATAATAGGGAAGGGTTAAGAGAGAAAGATTTTAAGCCCATGAAGATAATTTTAGAAAAGTGCTCCTAATTTTGAACATCCGTCCCAGTGCTCCAAAATAGCACTGCTATATTATCAAGATGTTTTCTGTAAGTATTCATGCCTCCTTTGCTTATAGAAGAGATGGGATAAACAAGCAATTGAGCACCAGATTGCATGATGTAGCAATAATAAATTTATCCCTAACTATACAACATAAGATAAAATGGCAAAGTGACAGGGATTTGTAGAGAAGTGCCCTGAAACCAAAAGCAGAATGGGATTAGCAACCACTAACATAATGCTTGTGATATCCAACATTTGGTGATGCTTGAATTTTTTCCAGGCTCCGCACAAAGCTGAGGTCAGATGTAGCCTTACCTTCAGAGCAGAGGGGGATCGCGCAGACTTCATGACGTATTTTGGGACTGCTTGTGAAACACCAAGGGCCGCCTTCTTCCCCTCGTGGATTCCGGCAGTAGTTTCCTTGCAGATCTTTACCTCGATAGCTCGAAGGTAAAAAGCTAGTTTTAAAATGATAATCATTACAGTATAAGAGCATGCACATTTTGTGGTGAACCTTTCCATTTCATGAATTAACTCTCTGATGAGGGGCTTCCTTGTCTCATATATGTAGGTGTGAGTGTGAAAAACCTGTCTGGACTGAGACATCCCAAACTGAAACTTTCATCCCACTCCCTGGAAATATCTGTTATTCTTCTTCAGTAAAGTCAGAATTCCTATTTGCAGCAGTGACATCAAAACAGGATGTCTTAAGACTGGAACATCTTGGACTTAAGACTACTGTGCACAACTTTAACCTCTTCCTTGTACCAGTATACACAGACACAGATTCACACTTGTGTGTAACGTTTAGAAATTTAAATGTAGAAACCAAACTAAACTTTGAGAGCAAAACAATTAACAGAATATTTTGGATCTGGGATGTAATGAGTAAATTTTTGTTTACATGGATTTCTAGAACGACACACAGAGACCGGTTTACACAGTACCTCTCCAGAGATTGCAAAGTAGAGGCGTCAGGGCAAATTATACATGGCAGGAAGTATCATAACTATTATTTTATAATATCAAACTGAGACTATTTAGAAGATAATATCCAGTGAAGTTGTTTATGAAGTCCTAGTGCTATGAAATAGGGATAGGAAGTTTCATCTCAAAACTACATGCAACCTCCATTAACTTAGAAGAATCTTTACCCTAGACAGCCCACAAATATGGCACATTTATGCTTTTACAAGGAGTTTCTTCCCTTCAGGCCTACGAATGAAAAAAAAATGTTTCATCTACCAGTCAACATTCCATCATACAATGTGAGACTATAATATTTCCAAGTCAGGGTATCTGAAAATTCACTATTTTTCTCAGGTGCACGTTTAAAAATATCATCCTGGGTGGCAGCCTTGGCTGTGTAACGGCTGTGTCCATTACAGCTTTGGGCAATTAATTATCTTATCATTTTTAAACCAAAGGGAACGTCATGGAAATTTTCTTGATAGATCATTCCATTTCCTATTTGTATTTAATTACAGTCTGCTCTTGTGGAGCAAAGTATTAGGAGAACATCTTTCTCCACATCTCAGCAGAAGCTCCTAGGCTTGGAAAGACAAGTCCTCACTTCAGATTAGAAGTAAACAGTGCAGATTATCCTAAATGCACCATTGTCCTGCAGCCTTGCCCAGAAAGGTCCTTAGAAACTTAACCACAGGAGCAACAGAAACAGGGAATGTGAGGAGATACAATCCAGGTGTTAGGGGAACTGGAAGCCAGTATATGCCAGAAGCTTTCTCAAATCCTGCTGGGATCAAAACCCAATTCCTGCTCCTCAGTAGCATGGACAACCTTCCAACATGCCACTGCACCAGCAGAAGCCAAGAGAGATGCAATGCTCATATTACTGCCGTGGCAACCTCAGCAACTGGACTGATTCATGGAGAGGTCTGCAAACAGTGTGAGAACCTTGTTCAGACAGGTAGTCTCCTCTTTCATCACCTGCTCTATCTGCTCTGCTAACAGTGACATCGTAGACAATACCAGCCTCTCAAGAGACGCTATCGACTTTCATCTTCTCTTAACACCTCAGCATTGGTAAAGAACCCGAGATGGGTTTGAAAGCTTGGTTTGCTTATTAACATCGAAACTATGCCCAGATGCCATGAGAGATTTGCCTCCAAGAAGTCTTAATTCCTGGATGAATGAAAGGTGCCGCAACAGTGCCTCTCAAGAGATGCGGACCTTCTGCCATGGAGCTTCACGACACTTCACAAGACATTTCACAAGATGTTGGCATTTTTCTTTTAAACAGTACAGAATAACACCGAGGAATTGGGGTCCTTCCAGTTTCCACAGCTAACCTCTGTTGCAGAGTCACAAATGAGCTTTTGTCCTTGGTCTTTTTTCCTTATCTAACTACTATGGATTTCAAGAGAGAGTGATAGAGACTGATCACAAATTCTAAAAGAATTTTAAAAAAGCTTTAAATCAATCATCTAGTCTGTAAATGGCTCACTTTTCTCTTTGCTTTATATATTGAGGAAATTAAAAATAATAAAAGGAACAAATTATTTAACTGAATAATTTAAGTAACCTTACTTAAATAACAACAAGCAATAAAATAATAGCTTCCTATCAATACAGCATTTTTGCACAAAACAAATTATAAAAAAATTATGCAAGAAAATCTGCGCACAACAGAGCATGGGCTGCATATTATTTGTTCAAAATAATATTTTTTTTGCTTAAAAAAGATGTGAAGTAGGAGTATGATAGGGCTATTTCCAAAGAACTTTAGATCTTTAAATTTTTATTCATTACAGGAATTTGAATTTTACCTATTCTAATTTTACTGTTATTAATATTGCACCTTCTGAGAGCTACTTTAAATGATTAGTCCAATTGTTCTAACTAGAGATCTAAAAAGTTAAATGCAAATTACAACAAACATGAACTTGCAAATACTGTATTTGCAATATGAAGCCATTGTCTTTTGGGGGGATACTTCAGGACAAATAAGGCACTGATTCCTTAAAATAATTTCCCATTTTACTTTGTCACTGTAGATTAAAATTATTTTCCTTGTATAACAGCTGAGCACACACTGTTTGACTAACTCCTTTTCTCATGGAATACATGTTGTCCTCGACTTACGACCACATTTGTGACCAAAATTTCCGTTGCTAATCAAGGAATCAGTTTCCCCCACAGACTTTGCTTATCAGAGGTAGGCTGGGAAAGTCACAAACAAATGGTGATCACATGACCCCAGGATGCTGCAACCATCATCAATTCACACTATCTGGATCTTGATCAAGGGGATGCTGCAGTGTCATAAATTCAAGAACTACTGGCTGTGGGTCACTTTTTTCAGTGCTGTTATAACTTTGAAAGTTCATTAAAGAAATGGTTGTAAGTCAAGGACCACCTAGTAGTGTTCCTGTTTTCACACCATGCAACAAGTGTTAGTCAGCTCAACAATGCCAGAATGTTTCTGTCACACTCTAACCTGTCAATAAAGGAGCCAAAAGAGGCAAGAAGGTGGCTTACCAAGTGTTTACCATCTGGACCTTTTTCGCCCGCCCACCCTGCAGACACCTAGGTCATACTCCACTCATTTAGATAGTCAAAGAACCACCATTGATGGAAAAGGTAGGGCTGATCCTACCAATCTTACCTGTGTTCGTGAGGTATGGTTGAATTCCAGGCTTGGCACTCGATCCCACTTTTTGTGACTGATATATTTCCTTTGTAGGTTGCTCCTTTGCCAGTGATACAATTTCTCACATAGTCTGTTAGAATCAATAAAACAAAGCAAAGAAGAAAGTGACTGTTCTCTGAAGAGCAGAGTATAGACATTTAGCGAGGGAAAGGTAGCTTTAAAAATCTGCTCCACTCAGTTTCTGCACATTTATCCAAAACCCATAAACGTGCATTTTCTTTCATACGACTTTCCTTTATTCTATAAGTTCCTGAACGCCTCTCTTTATACATACATGTATCATAATTTTAGGAAAGTGTGCAGACCAAAGAAAACTGTCTTCCTTGTTCAAAGCATTATTCAAAAGCACTTCAAAGGAAATAAACTCCAAATAAATAACAGCAGAAAGAGGGTCTAATCCAAATCACAGGCATTATCTATATTCATTAATGGACCGTTGATTACAACCAAAGAACCATGAGCTGTAGACTTTCATCAATCTTTGTTTAGTTTTTCACTTCACCCTACAGAAGTTTACTTTCTTATAGCAACACAGAGCTTTTAAGTGGCACTTTTGGGGTAAAACTGCTGTTTGTAAAGCTTTAGAATAGATAAAAGGAGAAAACTTACAATTGCAACAGCAAATAGCGACCTTTTTTGTCGCTAAAGGCAGATTCATTTCCTATCCCTTCTTCCTCATGGGAGACTCTCCACCCAATTTCTATTTCCCACCATTTGAGGCAAGAAAGAACACACATGAAAATAGTGATGTAACTGTGGAGTCTTAGTACTCGCTGAAATTGGTTGTTTGGTTGCAGATGTTTCGTTATCCAAGTAGTAACCTAGATTACTCCATGGTTCAACCCTGAGCTGCAGAAATTCTCTTCTACTGGTATAGTCTATCAGTCTGAAATAAGCTTCAGTGGGAACACAGAAAACCCTTATCCTCTCCCACTTCATCCATAACCCACAGCTATGACCTAGTCTCACCTGCTCCACACAATGACATTACTCAGTGAAACTCTTGTTCAACCCAAACTGTCTTAATTCTGCAACATGGCTAACCCAACTTGGCCACTTACCTTTCTTTTCATAGAGAATGAATGCATTGTCATGTTTCTTCCTGACTCCACTTTCTATACGAGTAAAAGATAACCAGTGACAACGTTTGGTTGCTTTGTCAAATGCAAAAGCCCTGGACAGAAAATAAAATAAAAGTTGGACAGTCAAGATCTACTAGGACATACAGGTTTCACTATCAACATAATTACATGGGAGTGAATCTCAGAAACTAGACAGAATTAATATAACTTTAAATAAAGCATCCTCTTCCTCCTCCTTTTTACTGAATCTTTATGAATCTATTGCCCTTTCAAACTCAGGAAGATTTAGCACATTCAGTGAGATTCTTCTTTGGTACATGTAAATGTAGGGCAGTTTTTAATTATGAAAGTCATATGGAGAAAAAATTGAAGCATTTGGGATATCAGGATATATAAATGGATTTGCTGGATATACTATACATCCACATATGCATATATGCATATTGATCTGACGCCCAGTAGTATCATGATTTATTTCTGATACAAGGTTTTCTTCAATGCTTTTCTCTAGCTATTTTTACTTTAGCTAAAGATGTATGAAGAGCGCTCAGCATCCAGGGAATTCTAAGTTAAAAAATATGTGTGAGTTTAGGTTACCATCCTCATCAATATTTAATGACAAAGATCTTACAAATGATACTGCTAGCAGTAATTACAGAGTTGCTTTCAAAAGGCAGACATTATTAATAATAGCAAATTAAACCAATGATATTGAAGTATAGTTACTAATGAACTCACTAAGAATCAGAGACATAAGCCAAAACCCCTTATAGGAGCCATCAAAGAGCATGGTGGAGAGATTCAGTTTTGTGTTCTCAGTATAGTTCTTCACCAACATTATCTGATCTCAGAGACCAACAGGAATATTACAGATGTTGGCTGGACTGAGAGGTTAAAAGAAAGATCCCCCCAAAGACAATGGCTTCATATTGTTGTGAAGGATGCCATATACATAACTTCACAAAGTCACCATGAGTCGAGTACAACTCAAAGGAGAGCTTATATTTCATAGCAGAAGTCCCCAACCCTGGCAACTTTAAGATGTCTGGAGTTCAACTCCCAGAATTCCCAGCATAGAGAGGTCCACTCTTGAAGTCCACATCTTGAAGTTGCCAAGGTTAGATACGCCTATTTTATAGGATTGTGCTGCGAACGTTTGTTGACTTTCCAATTTCTCAGTGATGAAAAGGATGACTTCTGGTTCTGAAAGAGATCACAACAATAGGTTTTTGAAATAAAAAGTAGGGTTAAAAATCTCTCTCTAGTATCTAGTGTGAGATTGCTTTAGAAGAGAGACAATGTGGATTCTTTCCATGGTGGCACTTTTCCATGATAGTTTTTACCATACTAACTTGAACTGAAACAGTTACTCTGCAGAACAAATTCACTGCCTAAATCAATCACTGAGAGGTAATATTGAGGAGGTTTTCAGCAGATGCAGTACCAGGCTGATCTTTCTGTGCATGGAAGGAAGCAAATCATGATTAGTTCCAAGAAATGCCAGGATAGTAGGGGCTGAGCAATAGCTCAGCAGAAAGCATTGGCCAACCACTTCCATACTGTTGCTAAGATAACTTCCTAGTTGTGCCCAGGTAGTCAACACGAGTCAACTACAACTGTATCTTTTTTTGAGAAAGAGGTCTGTTTCACAGATCCTTTGTCAAGCAGGACCAGTTCCCTAAATGTCAGAGCAACAGGATGACCTTTTAGGACTTTTAAAATACAGATGTAAAGTCTGTGTTTGAATATTGTATTTTTGAAAACAAATTTCCTTCCAAATGAACTTTTGAGCAGCTATTTCATCTTAAACCCTCCTTCAAATTTGGAAGTGGCTAAGAATTAATGGTGGCCACCAGACCAGCAAGATTTTGTTACGTTCAAAATTTCTGGAAAGGTCACAATGCACAAGCTTCAGATCACCACAGCTTTGTTCAGCTGATGATAGCTGTCTAAAGTGTACTTTCTTTGAATAAAAAGAGGTTGGACCTAATAGACTGAGAAAATACAACTAGAAGAATGTAAGCAAGCCTTTTGCTTTGGGCTTCACTCCAAATGGACCCAATAGGAAGGACTGTACGATTGAGAATTTAACTTATGAGCAGGGGAGGTCACAATAATCTGTCATCAGGAGTTCTGACTTCGATTTCAAAAATGATTACATGGAAAGGAAATACTTTTTAAAAAATTCTGCACAAGAGTAAACTGTGTGGGAGTAGAAAATGTACCAATAACTGGTAGAGTCTTATTATTCTTCGCTTATTCTGAGTCTCAACCAATTAAGTATCTCACAAACAACTTCGAGTTGTAGCCCAGAATCTGTCACATTCAAGGAAGGTTGAGATTCTCAAGCTTTTTATCCACCCCCTCATTGAGTCAAAAGTATAAGCAGTGGGTATTTACTATTTTCACCGGAGATTGTGAAAGCAGCTATAGGATTTGTTTTTGTTTTTAACCACTGAAGGCATGAAAATCCAACCCCTACAAAACAAAATGCAAGAGAATAAGCATTGCTTTAGGATCTTGAAATATCAGTTCTTAAAATCGTTCCCGTCTGTGTGTGCGTGTCTACACACAAAGGCTCAGTTGCTTGTTTTTAAAATAAACCCCCCTCTTGTCCCCTAACTGGGTTGAACATCTCAGGCCAAGGCAAGACAGAAGTAAGTTGGACCCTAATCAGATTGAAAAGAAGACTATCTGGTTCCACTGGGGGGATTTAGGTTATCTACTGCTATCGGCAAAGAAAAAGAACAGGCAGATATCCAGGAGAAATATTAAGCAGTGGAACTTGCTTCTTGGAACTAGACAACATCAAGAAAAGATTGGACAGCCATTTGTCTGAGACGGTACGAGGATTTTTACCTTGGGCAGGAGGCTGGATTAGGAGATCTCCAAGGTCCCTTCAACCCTAGGATTCTATGATTTCCCATGTTACAAAAAGTCCCTAAGAACACACGAATGCAGAAATATTGTTCAAGAGCTTGAAGACACTCCTGCCTTGAATTCCGGGTCTTGGACCATTTTCCATTCCTCTGTCTTCTAATGCAGTTCAGAGCAAAGCAAAGGCCATAGCCACCATAAATCCTAAATAACACAGATAGAACCAAAGGACTTAAGAGCAATGGGCCTATTTAGGAAGCATCATCACTTGCTGTCTGGACTGCATGCACAGGAAAAAAAGATAAATGTGTACTGCCCTTCCCAGAAGGAACATCCAAACAAAGTCCAAGCCATACAAACCTCTAGTTGGGGTCCATCTAGCTGCTTCCGCCTGGTTCTGCTCAAATACATTCCTAAAAGACAGAACCATTAGATGCAAAACGTACAATATTCCTTACTTGCAAATGAATAAAAGTCCTTTACTTCTGTTGCATCTCTTGGCACACTGTTCTGTTGTATTTAGCAGCTTAGTTTTCACCTTCAGTGCCTTGTCTATCCTAATTAATGATGTATCGGCTGTTTTCCGGTAATCATGAAGGGCATTTCTTTTCCCTTTGTTTTCTGTGAAAGAAAACAACAAACAAATTTGTGCATTCATCATTTAAAGAAAAGGAACCTGATAAATAATATCACTCAAGTAACATTTTGTTCTCACTAGCAACTGGGACAGGTAACATGTGTTTTAGGCTGCAGTCTGTAGCTTTTCTAGGAAGGAGGAGAAAAGCTTATTAAAAGCCCAAGAGTTTCTCCTAAATCACTGTATTTAAACTGCAAAGAAAAACTGAAAATTAAGTCACTGATGCAGGCTGGAACTCTCTGTGGGAGGAAGGAGAGACAAAAGGGAGGTGGATGTAATTGAGGAAGGAAAGTAGACAAAATTGCTTTCATCTTTGACCAACTGCCCATTTTTATATGGTTCAACATATAATGCAAAGACTCCATTGACGTTCTAGGCTGGAGGTCTATAACCTATTCCAGGTGTGTATATATAGGAATTCCCCCACCATTTTTGCCTCTGATAATAAATTAGGGCAAAATAAATATGATAATCGATGCATGAATTGAAATTATGTGATTTTTCAGGGAAGGATTAAGGTTGCTCTTCAGATTTGTGGTATATCATTGAAATAACTATTCATTCATGGTCCAGATTAATTTGATCTTGTCCCTATGCATTCAGTTAATACCTGGAAGAAACTTCCAATGGAGTCTATACCAGTATGGATGTCAGCAACTAGACAGTGGAAAGTTTCCATCAAGTCATCCCATCAAAGTTGTTTCCCATCAAAGATGATCAAAGGAGAAACCCACTTTCTTGCAGCAAGTCAAATCAGGTGACCTCAGAGAACTTCTCATACATGCAAAAGGCTCTGCAGATTTCATGACATCCCAGATTCCTCTGGGGTTGTTATCATACCCAATGATTAACCCTAAACTAAAGATATAATAAAAAATTAAGAAGAAACCTGTTGCAATTTTACTTCCATAAGTAACCAACATGGAAGAAAGGATTTAAGATGTATGATGGGCTCTCTGATCTTACTTTTTACCGCCAATAAATTTTACCACCTTGTTTATTCTTTATTTGTGTGGTGTATAATCCACCATGCCTCTAGCAGCTCAAGTAACATACATCATAATCCTCTTCCAATTTTTCTCCACAGCAATAACCCTGATAGATAGGTTGGGCCAAGAGAGTGAGTGACTGTCTGTGACCAAAAATGGACTTGAATCTAGGATTCCCCTTCCCTTTCCAACACCTTCACCATTGTACCTCTCTGGATCACCATTACATTCTCTGCCAATCTGGGGCTGCCAAAGCTAACTTGGCTTGGATCTATCTCCACTTTTTCATCTCCCAACTTCTTACGCTAATGGACTATTATTCTTCTATGCTGGTTGTTCCAACCAACCAGAAGTTGAACTCAGCTCTCAGTACTCTGTCAATGGACTCAGGGAAATTGCTCCAGTCCAGTACATGCTCTTGAATCAAATCTTCTGAATGCCTGAGAAAAGTATTTTATTAAGGAGTCAATGGATGCCAGGCTAACACTGCTGGGCCCTGGACCAAATATGGCATGTTTTTCATATCAGCTGTTTTCTCTGCAGCCTGCCTAATTCTGAATTTCCTGTATCTCCTCACATCAACCTGTTTCTTTTGTCCTTAATAAGTAAGTAACACAGAGGAGAACATAACTGAGACTTGTTCAAAAGATACCAAACACAACCAGTGTGCCTTCCCAGCCTGTCATTCCTACAGCTAGCTAGCTAGCTTAGCTTAGCTTACTTCTCTGGCACACCACAGAAACCAGGGATGAGAAGCACTCCAAGACATCTCACAGCATTCTTCAATGTCATCTTAATCCTAGTCTCACAAAAACAGAGGTAGAAAATTAGGAGCTTACGTGTTGTATGTTTTTGGAAAAAAATATTTTAAGTTAAAATAAAATCCTCAAATAACTGACAACAAGACACTTGCCAAGAAAGGCTTCCTACTAGAAGTCAATGGCAAGTGGGCAAAGGGTTGCCCGAAGCAACTTTGGCTGGACACATTGCACAGAGATCGAAATACTGCCAGTGCTCATCCTGACTAGGCCCATGACTGCATCAAATGATGCTAGCAAATTGAAATAGCAGACCCTTCCGCTGTGTGGGAAAGAAGGAGGAGGAAAAGGAGGAGAAGATCCTTTAATAAAGTATTATATGTCCACAAGATCTTTGTTCTTTGGAGATCACTGCTATTTATGCTTTAAAGGAGGTACAGAGAAACAATTCCCAAAATTGCCTTCAAGGTAATGAAGCTGAATCTTGGCAGTATTAATGCTCTGTAAAGTATTCTTACTACTTTCATCCCCTTCTGCCAAAAATGAAGCAGCTACAGTTCTGAAGTTTTCTCTTTATAGCCTGAGGAGCAATTTTTCCCTCAAACTGAATCCCAAAGCAGAACAGATCAAATCAGATTATCTTTGAATTTCAAGCAGCAAACTCAAATCAAGGCATGTCTTCTTTCAATCTCAGAACCCCAGCTGAAATCGAATTAGGGCTGATCATGGGGGCTTAGTATCCATGGGTGGGGATTTTTATTTAACAGGACCACAGTAGATGAAAAAGTATAATTATTTTCTCATACACTGCTATTCCAACAAAATCTTCTCTATTTATTTGAGAAGTCCAGTAAAAATAACATTAGAAGAGCTTTGGGCTTTTCTTCCCCAATGGACAACTACTATTTCTACACTGAGAAAATGATTTGAGCAAAGATATAGGGAGAATAATTCTGGATGCATGACACTAATTTGTATGATGCTGGAAGTAGCACTGATTTTACAAACATACCTTGCATTTTCTTCTTCCTGCATCTCCCCACGAGTGTGCCTTCAACCTGTCCTTCACCCATGAGACAGACATAAGCTTTCTGTAGGATTTGTTCTTATAACCTTCTAACTGCAGTCTAAACTGCAGTTGTATTCTGGTTAACCATTTTTAAACCTTGTCATGTTGCCTTCATTTCATCCTGAGCATAGCCAGTACAAATTCAAACTTAGCTATTCTTATGTAGAAGTAGTGTTTTCCTTCTTCTCCTGACAGAAGAAGGACCATACAAACAATTGCCTGAGTGATGCTGGCTATCAGGCATTCCAGTTCAGAAGTAGTGTTTTCCCCTTTCTCCTGAGAGAGTTGCATCCCCTGAATTAGGCTAGTGATGATAGTGAGATGGTGTGATCCACCTGGCTCTTACTGACCACTCGAAGCTGCCTTGGTGACGTTGCACTATCTTCCACAATCATCC
>JANHZU010002414.1:112707-124107 GCA_032468055.1 Acrochordus granulatus | reverse complement strand
ACCAGCAGGAATGTCTTATATGGAAGAGAAGTGGTCTCCGCTCATTTAATTTGAATTAACAGCCGCAGGCACTCGGCGCACAATATTTCTGAATGTAGAAAATGTATTTCAGGCAGCATAAAATACACAATCCTGGTACATTTTATGCTAAAAGAAAAAGTGGGTATGTGGTATGCATGTGGGATCTGTAAGCACCTACAGCTAGTCCTCAACTTACCACCATTTGTTTAGCACCTGTTCAAAGGTATGAGGGCACTGAAAAAAGTGACTTATGACTGGTCCTCACATTTATAACTGTTGCATGCCCAGGGTCTTGTGATGAAAATTTCAGCGCTTGGCAGGTATTTATGACTGCTGCAGTGTCCCAGGGCCATGTGTTTGCTATTTTCAACCTTCTCAGCTGCCTTCCAACAAGCAAAGTCAATGGGGGAAGCCAGATTCACTTAATTATGTGATTGACAATGCAGTGATTCACTTAACCACCATGGCAAAAAGGTTATAAACTGGCCATGATTCACTTACAATTGCCTTGGTTAACAGAAATTCTGGTTCCGATTGTCATAACTCGAGGACTATCTGTATTTTCTAGTGCATTTGTTCCAGGGACATTTTTCCTAACATGGCAAAGATAATAACAATGAATAATATTGCAATTTATTCAATGTATATACTGCCTGGCTCCCAGTGATAAATGATCTGTACTATCCTGGGCCAGGCCAGCTGCCCTCTGGAATTTGCTTCTTAAAAGGCAGTACAAGGACTTGTTCCAGTATACCTGCCTCTCCTTACAGAGAAAGGGGCCGCTGCACCATCATTTACCTTCAGACATTCTCACATTTCCCTGCATCAGTCCCTGTCTTTTCTTACATTCCATTCACAGGAAGTGGTGGAGAAAATTACTTTGGTAAACAATGCCCACAGCAGGATCTTGGCTTGTGAAGACCTGGGTGAAGCTCAGTTAAGAATATTGTCAAAATCCTCAGGAGAGAAAAGCTTCAGATGGCTTTGGAGAGACGGCTTCGATGGGCCCTCGGAAACAAAGCTGAATCAACAGGATTGTTGGCCTTAGGTTGCATTTATTTTGTGATCTAATAAGAGTAGTCTGGACTATTGTAAGGTACTCTTTGCAGGCTACCTTTGGACCCTCCTCGAAAATAGCTGCTGGTACCAAACAATGTGGGGCAACTGCTAGCAGGACAAGCCCACCAGTGCAGAGCAATACCTATTTCTGAGTGCAGCACGGCCACCAGCAGGCTCTCATCACCAACACTGGCAGGTTACCTTAAAGGCCCAGATGGAGCAACAACTCCACACCACCTTCTTCCTTTCTCTGCCTTGTCTGCCCTCCACTGCAAATCTCCGTACCAGCCTCGCCTGTTGCAAGGTAACCATTTTAACAGGTTTTCCCAACTTTGGCACTTTAAGACGTGAGTACTGTACTTCAACATGGCTGGCTGGGGAATTCTGGGAGCTGAAGTCCACATTTCTTGCTAAGGTTGGGAAACCCTGCTCTTGAGGGAAGGACAAGGCTGATGTTAGCAGGAAACCCTTAAATTTCACACCAAAGAGAAATCCCAAAACAGACCTAATGATCACTCAAAAATAAACAATAATAGGGAAAGAACAAGTCTGCTTTATTGAAAGAAAGCTGGCTTATTTAAAACAATAACCTATTCCAACAGTAACCAAAACAAGTGAAAGGAAATTTTCTTCCTTGGCAGACTGCAACAGGTGTTGGGAAGAGACAGATGAGTTGTGTAGGGGTTACATCCTGTGTTTCGGCCTCTGTAATTAACTATCTTCTAAAATTAAAAGATTAAAAAGAGGTACCACCAGATAAGCTGAAAAACCAACTCTACACATATCAGCTTCATTCTCTTGCCTCAGTGGTTTTACACTCTGATGTAATCAGGGAGGGGATAGGAGAGGCAGGAAAAAAGAAGTCACTGTCCTTGTGATTCTCTTCTGAGCAGTTATGGCACCATCATTGTTTGTGTGTGAGTGCTCAGGAAGTATCTCCAGAAAGCACTAAAGGCCCAAGTGGCTTGAGAGACGAATGGCAGAAGGCAGAGCTGGTGGTGTCTTTCAGGCTCAAGAAGCCAGAGAGAAAACACAAATATACACAGACACACAAGCAGCACTACCACTTGTTTCTTGGCATCTTCCTTCTGTGATTTGGAAAAGATAGTATGCAAGTTCTGGGAGTTCCTTCTGGTCTAGCAAGACCAAGTAAGGAAGAGAAGGAGATGCAAGGTCTTCTACTGGCCAAATTTATTCAGGGCCGAAGTACTGTCCTTTCTAAAGCTGAGGATCACTTAAACTCTGGATTGCTTCACACTACTGCATCATTAAACGGGACTAATTTACTAGCTTCCTGTATGGTTTGCTACTAAAAATAAAGATTAGAGCACATTCTTGAGTGAGGGATGATAGATCTTAAAACTAACCTGCAACATTTCCTTGCAATATAATCTCCCCACTCCTTAAATTTCCTTCCTCCAATTCTCAAGGTTCAACAGGAGTAGAAAATTTTTTTTTGCATGTGTTTAAAACTGAAAGGCTCAAACTTCTCTCACTGTTTCTTTTTATTCTACAGAAATTTCTCTTAGAAGGTGAATTTAACCCATCTTTGCAAGGATGTTCTAGAAATATTCTTGTTGTTACAGCACAAAACAGTCAGAAGAAACATCAAAGCCATCTGCTTAGGTCTTGTTTCACCTGAGAGAGAGTGGAGAGACAGAAAAAATAGTTAGGTACATGCAGAGGCATAATATTTGGTGGTTTCCCCTGCCAGTCATGTCTGATTCTAAGGGACAGTGCTCATCTCCGATTCATAGCTGAAGAGTCAGCATTGTCTGAAGACACTTCTGTGGTCATGTGGCCAGCATGACTATACGCCGAGGCACATGGAATGCTGTTATCTTTCCCACCAAACGTGGTGCCTATTTATCTACTTGTGTTTTTACATGCTTTCAAACTGCTAGGTTGGCAGGAGCTCGGGCAAATAATAGGAGCTCACCCCATTTCGGGGTGGCACTTGAGCTGCCAACCTTCTGGCCAACAAGCTCAGCTTCTTAACCACTTGGCCACCACACCCCCATAATATAGTTATAGACAAATCCAAATATCCAAACCCTAGTAATGGATCACTTCAAAGTACAGCATGCATGAATGCTGACTGAGAATTATGCAAGTCTCAAGTTCCTATGCACTGAAGGAAATTGATTAGGAGAAAATAATTTAAAATATTAAACCATGAGACTTCTCTTATATGGATAGGTTCTGGATAGCACTGATTATGGGATCAAAACATTTCATCTTCACAATATTCATAGTGATACAGGCTGGATGGAGCAATGATGCCTGGTGAGTATTACATGGTTGAGTAGATACAATATGCAAATGGTGGCCTAAATTGGACCTTCATAGTCCAGTCAGATGCTCTATCTATATGAATCTTTCCCTATTTGTTACCCTGTAAAAGTGTTGGACTGCAATTTTCATCCCACTTGCTGTATAGATAATGGGAGATATAGTCCAGGACTTTTGGAGGGTGTATCTGGAAGGACTATGGCATATCCTGGCCAAGAAGATGCCAATTTCCTTCTCTGTCACTGTCATTTTCTAAAGAAAAAAAATGGAAAGTCTCAAAGACAGATTTCTTTTTGTCCTTGACAATATATGAAACACAGGCACATTTGGGCTGTCACTGCCCCTTAACCAACCCTCACAGAAATCCTACCTTGACATGGGCAACTTTAATTCCTCTGACGCACATTCTTGTCCATATTATTTACAGTATTGCCTTTCCTGGGAGGCAAGAGAAGAAAATCAATAAATTCCAGGCAAGAGATCTTACTGTGAGAAACTTTAACCTAGACTAGCAAGTTGGTTACATCTAGGATGTATGCCGATACTTGAACCTGCTGCCCCATCAGAAAGTTCTTCCCCTCCCATACCCCTCTGAACAACAGCCAGAGACAGCAAACAGCCCCCCATATATTGATGAGTCAGAGTTAAGGCCAGTGTTTCTCAACTTAGCAGTGTGAAGATGTGTGGACTTCAACTCCCAGAACTCTCCAGCCAGCAATCAAGCCCTTGTGTTTCCCAGCATTAAGATCCACTACAACTACCACCCTTTCTTTGGGCCCCATGGGGAGCTTTTTCCTCCAATCTGTATTTCCTGCTGCTTGTCTTTTATAACCTGCCAGCCTCAGTAAGCAGCATCTGGCTTAACTCTGGTTCTGTCAGGCATGAGGAGGCCTCCTGGAGACTTTTTATGCCTGCACAAGCAGTTACAGTTGGGCACAGCCAGCTAATTGTCAAATTTCCCACCCACAAGAGGCCTCAGAGGTGGTTTCCCAAGAGGAAAAGAAAAGGTTTTCTATACTTACAGGGGTGCAGATCCTCCATCGTCATCTTTGAGCCAAAGGAGAAGAAGAAAGATTGAAGTCAGAAAACAAGTTCTGGATGATACGCACATCCTCCCTCATCTAGATAATTCATCTCTCGTAAGCTATATATTGTAGGCACCTGGAATGAGTATGTACACACACACTGCGAAGGGCTTGTTGGACTCCTGCACAAACTTATGAGAGACCGAGTTCAGGCATATCATTTGTTGGGATGGAATAAAGACTCCTGCCTTGGGAAGGGGGTAGATTAGAATACCTTCAAGATCTCCTCCAAGCCTATGATTCTATGAATTCTTCAGGTGTTTGTCTGGGAAGGGGCTCAATTTATATGGTGAAGATATTCTTTAACTATCTTGCTACATTCAAACTCAATCTTGTAGATTCTGTTCACCTTTCTGAACCAGGGATCTGAATTTATTCAAGTGCAAAAATCAGAAGAGAGTTATCATTTCACACTGGAAGTTTGTTTAAACTATATTAGCTTATGAAGACAAAGTTAATATTGGAGGGAAGAAGGTTAAACATCAAACTTTTAAGGGTTTGACCAGATATTTAGCTCTGGTAATTTGTTATTTGACATTAATTTGAGGGCAGATCTGAACTGCCTGCACATCAACCATGTGAAGAAGAAAAAAAGAGAGAAGCATGCAGTAGAAATCATCCAACTGGACTGCAATTTCATGTGTGCCAAATGAGGTAGAAAAAATAGAACAACTCTTTGCAGCAGTGCTTTGAATTGAGTAGGAAGGTGAAACAGTGGATCTTAGAGTAGGAACAGTAGAAATCTTAGAGGATTTCCCTGTTGCAAATGAGGTGCTGTCAGAGACCCTGAATGAGTTTTGTGTCTTATTTCTATTTTAATTAAAATAGCCACTTAACCTTCAAAGGATCTGCAATTATATTTAATCATTGGGGTGGTCACTTAAACAATTTCTGCAGAATTCTGCATCAGCTTTTAACATAGTAACTGTCTGAAGAAGAGACACTAGCTCCTTCAAGTGTCTATTTATAATCCACCTTTATTATTTTTTATAAATAATTCAAGGCAGCAAGCATATTTAATACCCATCTCCTATTTTCACCACAACAGCAACCCTGTGAGGTGGGCTGAGAAAGATCAACTGGCCCAAAGTCACCCAATCAACTTTCATGCCTAAAGCTAGACTAGAATTCCCAGGCTCCTGGTTTCTAGCCTGGTGCCTCACCACTAGATAAACTAGCACAAGGGTACTATGGGTAAATCATATACAGATGACAAGAAACCATGACAACAGGGTGGCTGTAGTTGCTCTTCCACTTACCACGAAGGGTTAACATGCAGCAACAAGACAGACTTGAGTTCAAAGTTAATGCCCACAAGTAAGCCATATTTACAAGTTTTTTAAAGGCAGTGTTTCTCAAATTTAGTAACTTTAAGCCATCTGGACTTCAACTCCCAGAATTCCCCAGCCAGCATGACTTAAACAAATGGCTTAAAGTCACTAAAGTTGAGAAATACTGTTTTAGTCCAATCGACAAACCTCCTAATCCTCTAAGATTTCTACTGTTCCTGCTCTAAGATTCACTGCTTCACCTTCCTACTCAATTAAAAGCAGTGCTGCAAAGAGCATGTACCCATGAAGCAGGGTTTTAAGGAAGTGTAGATGGGTGGAGAAGGTAAGGAATGTCTTGCTGCTTACCACAAAAATATAGAAAATGATGATTTAGATGTCCACAGCAAAGAAAGTATTTTTTTAAAAGGGAAGTGGGTAGGGAGGTGGCAGAAGAAGAGATACTGAATTTTTGATTTAGGTACAAGCATTTAGAAGTTTAGGCATCTCAGGTAAATAAAATATTTTAAACAATGGCAAACCTGCAGAGGGGAAAAATACTCCCTTAGTGACAAAAACATTCCCTTAACAGCAGAAATAAATTAAAATGTTAGATGCTGACAGCAGTAAAATAAGAAGGCTGCCCTTGGCTAAGAGGCTCCTCCAGAGATTTAAAACATTCCTGCCAACTGATTTATGCAGCAGGGTTGTTTTTCCCCCCACAGGAGACAAGGAACAAGGGGAGCAGATAAAGTACTCATTCAGCAATATTTCCACAGTGCCTAAGACTACTAAAGTTGCCATGCTCAAGTGAGACTAATTTCCTGCTTAGCTTAATTTCAGACCACTGGTGAGGAGGTCTAACTAAAGGCAATGTAAGTCAGTCCCAAAGTCAGTGTGGTGGTGGGAGAATCTGCAGAAACTTCTTAATGCATCTCAACCCTAGAGAATATGACTCCTTACAGGCCTTCAACCCATGGTAGATTTAACTGTAATTTTAAGAGACAGACTCAAACAACTTTCTCCAAATTATAAGTGGCAACTTAGAACGATTCAACTCAGAAAAGCTTTCCTCCCCAGGGAAATTTTAAAAAGCTTTCCACTTTTTGTCAAAAGTCAGCAGGGAAAGTTGCATGTTGCTTCTCTTGCCTTTTCTCCCACGGAGCCTCCTAAGGAGTATGAGGTCCCAGGGATCCGGTATTCTGTAGCACACTCCTGCCACAGCACCCTTCCAGCCTGCACATACTCACTGCAGCACCTCCCTGCCTTTCTCTGGAGTATTCATCTGTCCTTTGACCTGCTTGCAAGCTGCCTAAGACTTGCAACTTCCAGCCGGTTTCCCCATTGACTCTGTTTGTGAGAAGCCAGCAGGAGGTTGCAAGTTGCAATTATTCGAGGTTCTCATTTAATGATCTGCAGTTTTTGTTTAATGATGACAACAAAGACTGCTGGGATTGCTGTTGTTAAGAGATGCAGTCATGTGATGTCATGCTTTATGATCACACCACTTAATGATGGAAATTCTGGTCCCAATTACTGTCCTTAAGTGAGGATTATCTGTACACAGGCATCAAAAGCTGTTGCGTGTTCAATAATTAAGGCTGTGCTCACAGAGCCACTTGGGAGGAAGCTACATATTTTCTCAACTCACATGTTCCTCTCTCTCTTACCATCAGGAACCTCATTGGGCTTTCTCCTCTTCTCATAGATGAAGATAATACTGACAAGGACCAGCACCTCTGCCACAATTCCCAGGAATGGCCACAAAGCAGCCAGGCGGCTTCGCACCCGCAGGTTCACCTCAGCATTCCCTTCACCCTCTTCATTGGTGCCATTGCACACATAAATTCCAGGATCCTTCTCAAGGTTCAAAGAAATGATCCGAAGATCTGACCTGGTGCCATTGGATGTGATGTAGAATCGGTCTTCTGTGGCGTTGACAATAGGCTGGAGGAGAAGGGGGGTGTTACTAGTCACACAGACAGAATTTTCTAAAGAGCAACTCTTGAAGACAATTCATAGTTTCAGAATGAATAGTCCGCAGCATTCCTACCACAAAATGTCCAATCCAGTCTGGACAACAAAGTTGAACATCTGAGTTACGAAGCTTCCTTACGGCTAATCAGATCATCACTTCATCTAGCTCAGTATCTCACCTCAGATGAGTGTATAAATTTGGTAAATAATCTTGCCCCCACCATTCTGGTTTTCCAGAAAGATGTCAAGACCTGGCTCTTCCATGGCAAGGGAGTCCATGAGTGGCATGCAACCGTGGAGATTGGTTTAAGGGCGTCCTCTTCACTTTTTTTACCTTTTTCTGTTTTTTAACCTTGCTTTAACTATATCTCTTTGTATGGCTTTTATTTAAACCATCCAGTTGCTTAGGTGAGGTGAGTGGTGTATAAATTTGATAAATAAATAAATTTGAGGCACTAACTACACCACCTCTTTTAGAGTGTTTTTTTTCCTAGTCCTTCCAGGGACATTACAAAAATTGAAACTAGGACCCCCTTTTATCAAATTTGGAAACTGCCCATCTCTTTTTAGAGGGACTCTGGGCAGTGTACAAGTAAAATGTTAAAACATTTGATCTTTTTGCTCTCATATGCTCCACAGATCTATGCGCTCTGGCCATCAGGTAGGGAAAAAATACTACCAGTTGTATAATCAGAGAAAGGAATCTATTGGGCTAAGGCTCAATCAGCCTTAACCCAATAGATTAATGGCCAATCAGATCTTTTAAAGAAAATAAAAAAAAACCTGACTTTTTATACTGAAATAATCTCCAGCCTTTAAGATCAGAGTAACATTATTTAAATTTAAAAACAGGCACCAGGCTTCTGGTCATCAACAGGAGACAGCAAATATTGTTTTTTCAAGTGTATTTTTTATAGGTATGGATGCTAATCTCTCTCTTCAACACACCATCTCTCAAGCAAGATCCTTAACTGTAAGGTTTGCACATGGATTCTTAACATGGTTTCTCCATAAGCAGCAAGGCCACTTGTTAGATGAGCCAGAGGGATCCAGGTTTCATGTCAGGAAAGACACTAACCTCAAGCACCTCATCCACATTCTTGTACCAAGTCCACCGGGAAACAGGAGGATAAGAATTGCTTTTGCAAGTCAGCACTATTGAATCTCCCTCATTTCCATGTTCTTGCTTCTTGTAGGCTACCACATGGGGTGGAACTGCAACAGAAAAACCAGAAGGCAGTAGATCATTATCAGTTCAAAGAGGAGCCAGAGGAGAAGTTGATCAGAAAAGCATTCTGGACTATAAACTCACCCATCATGAATAAGATTTGCCAGCAGCTGACAAAAAGGGGAATTCTCTGCAAGTTCTGGGAATTAGCTCTTGGGGACAATGCTGGGAAAACACAGGAAGTTCATCTAATTCATTATCGTACCAATCTTTCCCAATTTTGTGTCCTCTGGATGTACTGGGGATATGAATCCCATAATTCCAATATGAAAGTTGTAATCCGATTTATCTAGGTAAGGATTTCCCAATCTTGGCAACTTTAAGACATGTGGACTTCAATTCCCAGAATTCTGGGAGTTGAAGTCCACCCGTCTTAAAGTTGCCAAAGGTTGGGAAACTCTAACTTAGAGGCCACCAGGCTGGTCTACATCAATAGAAACATGCTCCTACAACCTGAAAATGTTTAGGTTTCTTTCAGGTCTTCCTGGGGACAAATATTAGAATACATTTATGGCCCTCTCTAGGTGATGAAAAATGGGGAGCTGCTCCTTTCTTTCTCAGACAAGATGAAGCCAGGAGAACCAATGAGCAGTGGCTTGTTCCTCATAGATTTGACAACACTAACTCCTTCTCTTCTACATACAGTTTCACAATGGAAAGAGAACAAGCAGAGAACTGACGCATCCACAACAGTTACCTTTCACATACACAGTCCCTTTTGTGATAGGCTCTGTGTCAAAGATGCAGTGGTACTCTCCTGAGGTTTGATGATCCACTTTGGGGATCCTAGGATAAAAAAAATAATGTATCAGGAGGTAACAAATAGAACACATAATCTATTACCATAAGAGAATTGGGAATGGATACTATCCAACTATAACTTTAGCCAGCAAATACAATGGTCAGGAAGTAATGGGAACTACATTCTAGCATCATTTAGAAGAAAAGCACTAGGAAATGCTGGATTATATTTTCTACTAGAATATAATAAACTCCAAGAATTTGCTGAGCCACAGAAAATTACAATTTTCTATTAGATGTCTTGACTCTTGAGAGGAAAAATTTCAGAAAATTATCACAGTAAAACAAAACAGTGGACAGATCAATCCTGAATGTCCAAGTATCTTCCATGAGCAGATGTAACTGAAGAGCAACAAACCAGAAGAGGTCTGGTTTGAATAGCAAAAAAATCACATCTTCTAAGACTGTGTATTTTGTTTACTGGATAAGACTCTATTTTTCAAGGTTGCCAGAGTGGCAAATCTCTTCTGATTTGTCGAGTGGAATACCATTCTTTTTCCAAGGAATTTCTCTTGTTTTAGTAAGTTTCGAAAGAAAATAATACTCTTCTGGTTGTTAAATTGCTGGCTGAACTGTGTTTCCCACTTTTCAGGAGATGTTTACTCTTAAATATTGTGGGTGTTTGCAATATTTAGCAGGTGAATTAAAACCAGATCAAAACCCCAACATATTCCAGACTGCATTTCCTCATTTCTGTGTGCTACAACTACCACTGAGTGCTGCACTATTCTCAAGTGAAGAACATCCACCCATTCTCACTTCCTCTCCAATTTAGAAAGAAGCCAGTACCATCCAACATTTGAAATAAGCACCAGAGATTTCTGTGCAGTGACAACTAAAAATTGGGTTTCTGCAGGCAATGCATTTATGTTAAGTTGTTAAGCTAATGCATACAATCCACTGCTCCCTTCTGCACCCAATTAATTCCAGGGAGGGGAGCAGGAAATGGTTGCTACATTCTTGTAGTGCCAAGGACAAATTATAACCCACTGTATACTTGCTAGGGAAGTATTATAACCATTATAAGTATTATAATCATTAAACAGACAGCAATTTACTTCCAAGTGATTGCCCTGAAATCAAATTTGTGTTTAACTTTATGTATGTCTTGCAACACTGTGAAAAATGATTCTGTGAAAATTGGACATTGTTATGTGGGTCAAAGAATTATCCCAACTTTTTTTCATATACAACTCAAGGCAACAAACTTTCCAATAGTCCTTCCTACTGCTATTTGCCCCACAACAAACAGTCAGGTGAGGTGGATTGGACTAAGGAAAGAGTGAATATCTCAAAGTACCCAGCTGGCTTTCATGCCTAAAGTGGGACACATAACTCACAGTCTCCCTGTTTCTAGGTGAACACTGGTTACACTAACTGGCTTTTATATTCAACATATGTATGCTTTACTTTAAAGTCACCTACATGTATGAGACAAAATCCAGAGCAGTGTCATTGGAGTCAAGCTTTGTCTCCCATTTCATCCAGTAATGGCCTTTGACAGTTGATGGTGCTTCACTTATGTTACATGAAATAACGACATTCGACCCAGCAGTTACATCAGGAGAGGTTGAAATTTGGGGCCCTGGTTGGCCATCTGCTCTTCGAGCAAAGTCATGAATCCAGGAGAACTCCCAGATTCCCAGGTCTATTGGGAGCACTGCCACCC
>JANHZU010002414.1:89266-103760 GCA_032468055.1 Acrochordus granulatus | reverse complement strand
TCCAGTCCAGATGCCTGTTTTTTAAACTTTGTTGCGATGCAATTACCCTGGACGAGTGAGAGTCTTCACAGATATGATATAGGAATGGAACATTCTTCTATTAGATTAGGAAGTAAGGGTTGTGTAAAGGTGAAAAAAAATATCTTGAGCAGTGTTGCATTTCAGAGTTTCGTAATTGAGAAGAGATATCCTGACTTTTCACTGGCATTGCCTTTGAAAATGCCAACCACAGTTGCAGGCAAAATGTCAGGAAATCTGTTCTCTAAACCAGTCATTGAACCCTGAAGCTCAACACTACCCAACAGATATAAGCCATGAAAACCTACACAAGTATATTAAAGACATATGAAGTTTGTTTTGCTTTTTACCATTACACAAGTTTTATATAATCTGATGAAATCATCCTGCCTTATAGTTAAAACTATTAGCAAGAAGCTAAAATGTTGTTTATTATTTGGAAGGTGGGAAGGAAAATAAATTCTACTTTGGGAGACGAGGAAAGAAAAGGATCAAATTCAAATGAAAAATTAGGCATGATTCATATTAAGGGGACAATTTTCATCATTAATTTATTATGCCAGGCAGAAAAAGCTAAGTCCCATTAAGATGTGTGAAATGTATACCTTCTCCCTTTGCACAAAGCCATCTAAACCTGTCTCATCCTGTTACAGTACTGTTTTCTTTTAAATGTCTAAAAAAGAGACACCCTTATCAACAGTGTTGTTCTCCGTTATTACCTTCCCTCTAAGTAAGATTATCTAAGTAAAATTATCTAAGTCCAACACATTTCTCCACAGTGTTTTACCACATCTGTTTGCATAAGCCAATTACTCATGATTTACAGAATTAGCTCAGTGTTGGAGGTTCTTAAACGTCTCTGAGCCAGAAGCATACCATGCTCTTTAAACATGCAGCAACCTATTCAGAAGTGGACATATTGTGCCAACTCAGTTGCTGTTATTTCAAATTTAAACTTGAATGGAGAATCCTCATATTCTTTCATGCAATTTCACACTATGTTTTCTATAAAGCTCAATCCCTATAGATACTGAGCTCATAATAAAAGCACTTATCCTTTCTTTGTTTCACAGGCACATTATATTTTTGAAATATAAATTTTGATGGTGGAGAAAAATATTCTATCTGTCCCCACACCCGTATGACAAAAATCTATCCAACAATCTTACATTGTTTTCAAAAGGCATCTTATAGTCACAGATTTAGATTAACTTCTACTTTAAACCTTGTAGTGTATTACAATACATTTTTTTGCACTAACATTATTTCCTAGTGCATCCAGAACTTTTGGCTTCTCGGTTCAAACAATTACTCTTACATATTTTATTTTCTTTATCAATACCCCAAAATTTTCCCTTGGAATCAGAGAAAGGGAAAAATTAAACCTTTCTCTTTCATTACCTCCATTGCGTATTCCATCTTTGCAATAAGAATCAAATAGCAAAAGTATAACACAGCTATTATTTACTTAGGAATTGTCTGTAGAAAAGACCTGTAGGAATTTATTGTACATATTTCTTTATGTTTCATTAGGTTATATAAGTTATCAGTTTTAAATTCATTCACAGGGATATTCAAAATTGGAATAGGAAATAGGGCATGGGAGAAAGGTCTCAATCTCGATGAAGACTTAATTCTGCTTAATAATATTAGTTTTGCATATCTTATCTGCAATGGTTCCCAACTCTGGGAATTTCTCCATTACCAGCAAGCATGATAATCAGAGATAGTATTGATGATAATTATATGTGAAACAATCCAGGATAAATAATAATAATTAAAATTTTTACACACAGAAATCTGCATGTCAGGGAGAAGACATGAATATGTTTTTTGGTATTCTATATTTTATACATTTCAACTATTTCTAAAATTAATTTCAATTTTTTCAATGCATTCTTAAGACACCTTGCTACTGGTAATTATTGTAAATTTAGTATTTTTGGTTTTTCTTCAAGACTAATGTGGGCATGCATTCTGTTATATTTTATCTATTACTGGGAGGCCATTAGGAAAAATCTCTTTACAATATGGAAAAGTCTGGAAAGTAATTCAATTCAAATGTAAAAAAATGATTTTCTTAAAAACTCTTTCTTGATTTCATAACTTTTTAAAATTAGAAATATCTTAATATTTAAGCCAATCAGACAAGTATCAAACAGGGTAAGAAAGCTATAATAAATCAGCAGGGAAATGTTCTTAATAGTCCAGCATAAACCAAGCATGTGTATTCTCTAGCCTCACCCTTTGCTGTTATATCCTTCATGCACAGCAGATCACTCACACATTTCAACTTCTTCCCCTCCCTTTCACCATTCTCCCTTCCCCTCAAAGAGAAGTTACTGTATTCTCTCCTGTGCATCAGCTTCTCAACTATATTCTTTCTATAGAAAATGTGAGATCCTAAACCTCTCACCCCTTATCACAAGGCCAATCTATTCCAACAGCTCTTCCCAACACTTCTTCTACAGCTAAGTTCGCATCAAAATTAATGGATCACCCTGTCATAAACAACAATAGAGCCTAACACACTTGACTGATTCCCACAATACAATGAAGTCCAAACTACATAACTTATTTCAGCTTGGTGTGCTGCTTAAAAAAAGACTATATGTCACCTTGGACTATCCTCTGATTCTCTCCATGCAACGTCTGTAATAAAAGAAGAGGATTCGGTCCCTAGACTTTCTCAGCTTTGCCCATCAACACCAGAGGTCCTCTTCCCTATTACTATATAACGGGAAATACCCACTCCATCCTGTAAGGGAGGTTCTCCAACTCCACCACCCCACTAATAAATGAGGGACACTCCCCCTCTCCCTACGTCTACGTCAGGGGGGCCTGGCGTAATGCAGTCCATGGGGTCGCGAAGAGTCCGACACGACTGCGCGACTGAACAACCACCCCCTCTCCCTATTAACATGTTGGGAGGCATTTTCCTTTCTCCCAATAATGTCAAAAAAGAATCCCCTCCCCTCATTAGGAGGGAGACATTTTTCCTCCAGACAGTAATGTACAAGAGGAAACTCCCTTTAACTTGAGGGGGTCATTTTTCCTTCCACCAATAATGTATGAGGGGAATACTCCTCCCCTCATTAAACTGAGGGGTACATTTTCTCTCCCTCCAATGATGTACAAGGGGGTCCCCCCTCCCCTCATTAACTTGAGGGGGACATTTTTCCTCCCGCCAATAATGTATGAGGGGAATCCCCCTCCCCTTATTAACTTGAGGGAGACATTTTTCCTTCCTTTCAATAATATGTAAGGGGAATCCCCCTCCCCTCATTAAGATGAGGGGGACATTTTCCCTCCCCCAAAAACGTACGAGGGGACATCTCCCTCGCTTCGTTAACTTGAGGGGGGACATCTTCCCTCCCCCAGTAACATGCGAGGGGCTTTTCTCCCTTTCTTTCCATAGCGACCAAGCAGCAAAACAGGCTTCCTTACCCGACCCATTCTACTAAAGACTTCTCCCCGCAACTTCTTCCTCTTGGAACTGAAGGAAGAACAACTAACGCCTCCCTCACTCAAAATACGTCGAGAGTGGAAGTCGCCGTGGAGCCCCTCAGACCAGCCTTTGTTCTGTCGTACCTGCTGCTGAGACCCCTCCGGTGGCGCAAAGCAAGGAGCCCAGCGTCAGCAGCATGAACCTGACCGCCATGACCGCTCCGCCGCCGATGCCTCACGCGGTTCACAATTCCCCGCCGCTCCACCCGGTCTCACTTCGCCTGCCTGAAGCACTTAGTCCTTCAAGAGGACGAAAGGGGCGAGTCGATAAGGCGACAGCCAATAGAGGATGAGCGCGAGGAATCAGGAGTTATCCATTCGCCCAAGTCCCTTGGAAGGACACAAAAACTGTTCAGTCAGAATTCGAGAGAGCGCTGGGGTTCGAGAGGGCGGGGACAAAGTGGGAAGTTGGTTGGGCAAGCAGGAGTCGGTTAGACGACATTGAGATGATAGTCATGCGTCAAACCCAATCAAAGATGACGGGAAGATCGGCATGGCTGAGATTGGACGCTGACAAAGGTGAAGCTTGAGAAGGAAGCGATTGTATGGTAGGGGCAACCCAGAAGGATCGATCAGAAAAAGTGAGACTGAGAAGGAAAAGCGCTCGGAAAAGAGCAGGCCTTAAGCCTTCATAATGTTTGTGATTTGGCCACTCAAGCTACTGACCTCTACGCTATCAAGTACGCACATGGGCGGGCGCAACAGCAATGACTAATCGGGTTCCTGAGCCTTCACAGGTGCTGCCCAATCAGAGTATGAATTCTGGAGACTGCTAGCGGCGCGAGCCAAACAGTGTTCTCCGCTGGAACTTGCCCGCATTACAAGTACAAACTGTTCCCGCCTACCAACGGCTGTGACGGCCAACCACAAGACGAGAAAATAGCGGTTCCGCCCACTCTTCTGCTCACCTCACCACACTATGGGTCGTGCGGAAGGACATGCGATGTTAAAGGCGTTGCATTGACCTCGCTGGAGGTTATTAGCGCGAGGGAGCAGTGTGGTGCCGGCTTGTTGCATAATGCTGATGCTGCATGGAAATTAATGCGCAATTAACGATTATGAAATTACACTTCGAACAAGTTTATAAAAAATTTGCACAAATGAACAGCGAATGAACAAGCTTTAGATGCATATAAAAATTACACTGCTCCGTGACTACCAAGTTTATTAAAATCAGCGAAATATGGTTTAATAAAGCAGCTCAGCCTTAGAAAGGTGTAAAAAAATAGATGCATTCAAAAAAAAAAAGCATTCAAACGACCCAAGTTTCAGAGAGCTGCTGTGTTTAAGAGTAGTCTACCCCTGCCATCCTGCATGGCAATTAGTGGCAATATGGCTATCTGAAACCTTAATTCTTCAAAAGGGAGCAATTCTTTAAAAACTTCCTTCAAACACGTTTGGTTCGCACCTGTTGCCCGCATTCCAAATATTCCCATCTTGACTGCACTAAACGGGCATAATCCTATTAAAGAGAGAGATTGGTGAAAAACTCCCAACACAGAATAAAAAGGTTATCATCGAAGTCCACGGAGTCCACGAAGTCCACGAAGTCCATTTTGGCTTTGCCAAAATGGGTTCACATTATTCAACAAACCTCATTTGCTTAAAATTTGTGGTAACTCACCATTAGCTAGGTTGGCATAGTATACTAAGCATAAAACATACAATTGGCTGTATTCCCACAATCAGTCACATTATGATTGAGCAGTCTTAGTCCTCATACATAACACTGATAGAAGAAAGCTCTCTTAACAGAAACTTGAGAAGACACAGTGGGAATTAGATGAAGAGCTCCAGATGCTAAGCATTCAGGACAGGTCCCCGGCTGATTTTCTGATTTGCCTGAATTTATCCCCTTTTTTCCTTCTTCACCATCTTCCCCTAAAGCCTATGTTTTCCTAATCATTTGGAGGCTGCATGACACCGGGTCAGAGCGTGGCTTGAGCTGGCAAATCACAGGGGGTTGTCAGGTTTTCTTTGGCAAACCACAGCAACACGTTCAGGGAAATGGAAAACCAGCGCAGAAAAGATATTTGTATAACTGCATAGTCCTGCTGTGACAGTTCAGCATTGATTGTGGAGGCTGGACAAAATGGCTCTTTCCATCTCAACGAACTTCTGAAAGCTTCATTTTGTAGATGAAGAGTCGGACACAACTGCGCGACTGAACAACAAACAAAAAACCCTTTTCACCTCTACACAAAAGAAGTTGCATTATAATCTGAACCTTACCATCTCCATCAGTATTGTGGGAACTTCTGGGCTTCCTGCATCACAAATGTTTTCTAATAAACACTTAATTTCACATGGCTGAGAAATTTCAAAAAGCTTGCATTCACCAAAGTCTCATAAGATTTCATCATTTTCACATGAGATGGCAGCTCCTGAGATTTTTAAGCCTTTGAGAGAGTAGGGATTAAGGTCTCTGGGGTATTCATTCTTTATTTCAATTTTTAACTGGCAAAAACTCATTGCTCACAACTGATTCTCAACAATCATTTTAGATCGACTGTTTTTTTCTTATGCCAGCCTCAAGAAGTTGCAATCTGGCAATGCTGCCAGATGTAATAAAAACACTTCCTTTCAAAATCCTTTTATTAAATAGCTTCAAATCCAGAAAAACAAAACAGAAAAAAGCAAAAAATATATATCCCCCCTGCCAACCCATTCCCCCCCCAATTCTACAAAACAGTCAATTTCTGCCCATAGATCTCCACTGTTTCCTAATAGCCCCCCGGAGGTGCAAACTCTAGCAAATTCCACCCCAAAGAAAGGGGTATAATCTTGCAAAACAGAAAAGCAGCGTCAAAGGCAAGCAGAATGGATTTCCTTTCAGTGCTCACTGGGACACTGACCAGTAAAAATAAATAAAAAAGATCCCTCCCAATTATTTGCTTGTAAAAAGGGGAACAGTACATTAGATTTAGTGGAAGGTCATTTTTTTCTCCAACAGAGAAAGGACATTTTTTAAGTGGGCATTTCCCTCTTGTTTACCTAAGAGACAAGACTCGAAAAGTGGAACATGGGAGGGACAAACCAAAAGAGAGCTTAAAGAAATAAAACTTTAAAAGGCAGGAATACAGAAGAGAAATCTTAGATTCCATATAACTTGCTGGTGCTGGCAGACCCCCCCTTTTTCTCCACTGTAGAAAGAAGAGCCTTCATGGCTGTCTGGTGTGACATTTTCCTACAATGGAGCCACGGCACTGAATAACAAAATCCTGCAGAAATGTCCTTGGTGGTGGGATCTTTTCCTAGGGCAGTGTTTTTCAACCTTGGGAACTCTTAAGAACTTTGGGAACTCTTTAAGTGTGGACTTCAATTCCCAAAATTCCTGGAATTGAAACCTACACATCTTCAAGTTCCCAAGATTGAGAAACATTGTTCAAGGGTGTCTTATGTCTTCTGGGCTCTGTGGTAAGCTCCTGTTAAGAGACTTTAAGCAAGGTGCAGCAGTTATTTTTATAAGACACGGGAAAACCACATGGGAGCCCTACAGATTTTCTCCAGTGGACCTCAGTGCCAGGGCAGCTTTCCTAGAACACCTTACAATCTTGCTTGGACTATTTTAGAACTTAAGTCTTGTACACTGGCTTGATTTTCCCTGGAGATCATAACTGGGGAGACTTTGTGGCTCAGTTGTGGCTGCTGATAGGAAAGTAAGAGACTGTCCAAAACACAGAATTCCTGCTCAGGTACATTTTGACAATTCATCTAACATTGCTTTTAATCAGTCCCTGTTCTTGAGACTAGCACGAGGGGGAAAATCACTTCCTGGTGCAGTAGACGAAACATACCTTGATTGTACAACCAGATCATCTAGATTGGGGTACACATATATACCCTGCATTATGGAGACTACAACAGCCACCAATGTTTGCAATTACACTAACATGTTGGCAAAATGGGAGGCCTTGATTGGCAATGGCCATCTTGGCACTTGAACCCAAGCAACTTCTTGGGCGATGACTGGATTAGAATGTGTAGCTAAGGCTCCTATGAGCCAAGGCATTTTTTTCCTGGTATCTCTATAAAGAATCTCATTCCATCCAAAACAATGTTTGTTCTAGCTATTCACTCCATTGAAGTCCAGGATGACATGCCATTCCTTGTTCTTCTTGATGCTGCTGAAGAGTGATCAGTTGCAACATAGGGCTTGTTTGACCCCCTGAAGGTGATTTATGGCCAACATTTGTTTGCTTTGTGTGACAAGAAGAGGTGAAGCAGCCTTCTGGGACCAGGAAAATTTGAGGGTGGAACTATGTAAGACCATCTTCAGGTACCATGAATTTGAGTCCACAGGTCCTCCCACCCACAAAGAAGCTGAGACAGTCATCACTCTCTGCTTCTCCTGGGAAGACTTTCAACTGGGAAAAGATTCCAACTGGGTAGGGTTTGATGCAGCTTGTTTGAGGCCTTTGTTCTCTCCCATAGTCTTGTAGTCCAAGATTCTGTTCTGAGTGAGGTAGCAATGAAAGGAACGGGAAGCACAGCTTGTTCTGTTCTTCTTTTTTTCATAGACTTGTTATTGATTTACTTTTCTTGTATTGCTCCCATTCCTGAAGGCTCTGGAATGCTTTGCTTTCCTCAAACAGGACAAAGTTCCAGTTCTTTATATCTTCAACCACCTTGTTCATTGCTGGCTATGCATCTACCAGGCTCAGGCTGAGATTTAGGCAGACTAGCAGGAGGTCTCATCTAGTTTGTTCATCCCATCTGAGTTCTCTATACTCTGGAAGAATGAACTGAGCTAGTTCTTTGGTCCAGAGGATGGAAGCCTCAGTAGATACTAACCGGCCTTTGTAATTATGGCTACAGTCTCATGCTCTGCCCTGTAGGATCTCCAACCACATGAGAGCAGCTGAATAGGTCTAGGGCTTGCTTAGGGAAGGCATCAAGTCTGGTAGGCAGGAAGCAGTCACCCTAACTCAGCATCAAGGACTTCATTGAAGGGAAGTTGGGATAGATGGGTGGGCTATTTTTAGCTACAGTGACCACCTCTGCCAATGGTGGGTCTTTTGGGGAGTCTTAAGTCTTTCAAGACAAGGGTCTTGCAGTTTTTCCTGAGCAGTTGTGGAACATCTGCTTTTTGGAGTGTCTCAAGAATTTAAGGATTGCCACAGGCCTTGTTAATCTATTCTCCATCTTTCTTCTCTGAGTTCAATGAAAGACACCCAAGCTGGGCACAGTACCTCTCTTCCACGACTATCTTATCTTTTCAAAGTGGTCTGGTATTTGTGGTCTACAGTGAGGATCAGGGAAAGAATTCTCAGAGGAGGAGAGGGAACAAGACCCCACGTCTCCCCCTGTAGTTTGTCCTGGCTGGAGGGCCCCAAATGTGAATGCTTGGCTGTTAAGTATAGGCCTGCTGAATCAAAGCTGTGGCCCGCAAAGGAGCTACATAGCTTTTGCTTGAGGTCTCCAGAAAAGGAGGAGGGGACTAAGGCTTCAGGAGAAGATATTACCAGTGAAGCTGGTGTAGAAGCTAGAGCACATCCTGTACTACTATCTTCTGTCCACTCCAATGCCTGTCCCATCCAGCAATGAGCTCTCTGGGAGCTGAAGCACATGGCTTATGGCTGGTGATTTGAGAACTATTTTAGCTGTACTCTCAAGTGTAGAGCAAGAGTGCACAATGCTGCACAGCGGATTGCCAACCTCCTCATTCATTCTGTGTCTAGAAACCTCCAGGAATCGCAGGGTAGTGCCTTGCTCTCTGCTTGTTTGCTGGATGGGAGGTGGTTGAAGGCTCCCAAAAAGGAAGCTGAAACTCAAGCAAAGAGAAAGAAAGATAAACCACAACTGAGGCGATCCTGGTCAAGAGAAAGGTTGGCAGAGCACCTGACAGACATGCCTATGCTTTGGAAGAGAGGTGTCTTTTCCCACAGAACAAACATCAGGAGACTTTCTGGCCTTGTTTCCAAAGTGAATGAGAGGGAAATACCCACTTCACAACTGTTGCAGAAACACAGTCTGGCTGAGGCTCTCCACAAAACCTCACCCCTACCTACCTGTCTGGTACAACTAGGAAACCCTTGATAGTCATTGTCTCCAAATCCCTTGGCCTAATTATTTTTAAAGGAAAAACCACGACCACTACCACCATCACAAAAGCCATTCCAAACCTTGTGCTCGGTTCTTCCTCTTGAAAGGACCAGCAACCTCCTTTGTGCTGGGCCCGAACTACCCACCAGACTGCAGGAGCAACAAAGGAGGGATCAGGAGTCGCTTCCATCCACCACCATCCCTTCCCAAATAAAAGAAAAATAAAAAACACAATGCACTCAAAGCCCAATGAGATATCTCCCACCCCCTCCTCTAGTCAAGCAGAAGCCGAGTCTTCCTTTTTGAGGTAGAGTTTTTGGTTTCTTTTGTCTCAGGGCCAAACGGGGTTTCCGGTCTCAGCCGGTTGCATCCTGGGTTCAAGTATGAGTCAGGTAGTTTATTGCTACTATGGGGTGCAGCAACAGGAGGCAGCGGTGGAGGGAGGGAGGGATAGAGGGGGATGAGAAAAGGGAGGAAGGGCGGGACAAGTAATTCCTTGTCAAGATTCCTCATTGCCGGAGTCATCCTCATTGCCGTAACAGCTTTCCACCTCGTCATCCATCTCATCGTCTTCGTAGTAATCGTCATAAAAGAGATCGGAGCCTTCATCTGGAGCTGGCATTTTGGTCTTGACACAATATTCTGCTAACGTAGTGGGGACTTTAACGCCGTCCCTTTCAGCATCTACCTTGGTTCCCAAAACTTGTTTCCTGGAAGGGGGAGGAAAAATTCATTGTGCAAAGCTAGAGAAGCTCTGGTGCCCAACGGAAGAAGGTGGCATATCCGGGTTATCTATGGCTTTACTTTCAATCCTAAGTGTCACTGTCCTCGCTCAGTTCCAGTGATTGATATGCAATTTGCCCATGTTGCAACAGTCTGACTGCATAATGCCAACCCCTTCACCCAGTCAGTCAGCGAGGACTGCAAACTTGGTCAGCTGACCAGAAACTCATTCTAACTCAAGAGAGAGCACCAGGCTCCCAATCTGAAAAATAATCTGAAGTCTGCTCCAGGGAAGCAAAGCCGTCCAACTGAAAGACCAGGGACTTGGGGTCATCTTTTCCTAGTTACAGTGGGATACAGGTTGTCCTTGAGTTACGACCGTAATGGAGCCTGCCCAGTTTATGTTGCAAATCATGATGGGTGTAAATCGGGCCACCCACACGACCAACCTGATTTTACAACCTTTTTGCGGTGGCTGTTAAGTGAACCAATGGTTCACTATGAGCTGGTTTTGCTCAAAACTGAAAGTAAATGCTGGGTTTTGGCAAAACTGTTGTAAAACTGGGGGACATGACCACGGGACGCTGCAAACGGCCATGCATGTGGGCTAGTTGCCAAGTATCCAAACTGCAGTCACGTGACTGTGGAGGGGGAGTGATCATCAGAACTTGAAATCTGGGTCATAAGTATCCCCCAGGGAGGTCCATTGTAACTTTAAACTGATTGTAACTTGAGGATTACTTGTAACATGGCCCATCCCCCCAACTTTCAAGTTGGCAGACTATGGATCTGGAGTTTCAGGCAAGAGGGAGGTGGAAGACTAGACAAAAACACCATGCTAAGCTGCAAATGTATGTTTACTGGTGTATGGTTTAGCATGTTGTATGGACAAGACACTGTGATTTGTAATCCAGGGTTTTTGGATTATTTGGCCCTCAGCCAACTATAGCTTATTCAACAAACCAGGATTGATAAAAATCACACCGTGGCACGGTATGAACTGTGAGCAGAGATTGCCTCCAATATAGCTAGGGATGCATTGATGACCGATTGCTTAGTGACTGTTTGAACATATGATGGGCCCCCCAAAAGGCCTTGTGACCTGGTTCTGAAATTGCAATGCCCCTCCCGGAGTCATATGACTGCATTTTGGGTGTTCAGTTATGGGCCTGCATTTAAAGCCACTTGCAACATCCTGTGGTCATGTGACCATGATTGATGTTTTTGCTAAAACCTGGCATTTACTTCTGATTTTCAGCAAAGATGCTCATAGTGCACAATGGGTTCACTTAATGACCACAGATTCACTTAATGTTCATGGTGATTCACTTAACGACTGCCAAAAAAAGTCCTAAAACGAAGCAGGCTCCATTATGGCTGTAAGTCAAGGACTACTTGTAGCAACTGCTAGACTAGGAGAAATCCAGGGAGACCAGTTCATTCCCAAAGCATGGCGGTCCACCAACCTGATAATATCTGTGTATTCCTGATCCTTTCCTTTGCTTTCTTTCCACTTTCTGTACATCACTGAAGCGTCAACGTTTGCAGGAGAAAATGTGTTTGGTTCATTGAGGAGTGAGATTACGCTAAGAAGAATTGTTCTAATATGGGAAAAAGAAAAAAATAAACAGGAGAATCATTTTATGCTTGGCCTCTTCCAGCAGAAGCTTCCGTGAAATTACAACACTTAATTATTTTATTTTTATTTTATGGACCTCATTCTTATACTGATCAGTCCAGTTATGACCTCTGAAGGTGAGAGAAAATATAGGAATCTGTCAAACTGATCCTGAAAAACTTAAAGTTACTAAAATTGAGACACACTGGATTAGGATATTCTGAAATCCATGCCCAGAATCCTAAATTCCTTTGCTTTAATTTTAGAAACCAATCTGCAGACACATCACCTAAAGTGAAATGCGGATTTGGAGGATTCTAATTAAGCAAAGCATCTAAAGAATGTTCTCTCCTGAAAAAAGCTGTGGTAGCGGCGGTGATTACTGCACAGTAAAAAAAAATGCTGTCAGGTATATAAGACTGAGAAAGATAACAGGTTTTTTTACCAGCGGTTGGTAAAACTGGTAAGATCCCTTGGTAACATTTGCAAATGTCCTTCTCTTATAAAAATATTAAAAGAGGAACTGTAGAGGAATTACAAACATGAATGGGTCTGCATTAGAGGACGACCTGCCTCATGGATAAGGGGTCATAAATGCTTAGACAGCATTGGTATTGAGGAATCAATCAACCACAGGTAGTTCTTGACTTACAACCATTTGTTTATCGACCGTTCAAAGTTATGATGGTGCTAAAGAAAGTGACTTATGACTGGTCCTCACATTTATGACCTTCACAGCATCACATGACCACATTTCAGACACTCAGCAGCTGGCCCACATATATGGCTTTTTGAAGCGTCCTACAGTCCCATGATTGCAATTTATGGCATTTTTGCTAAAAACAGTATTTACTCCTATTTTTTGGTAAAAAAGTTCCAGAGCGAAAAATGGGTTCACGTAACAACCTCGATGTTCATTTAACAATCACTGCAAAAATTGTAAAATCGATCTAGTCATGTGGTGATTCACTTTATGACCATCACAACTTAGAATCACAATGGGCAAACTCCATTAGAGTCTTAAGTTGAGGACTGTACATATAAATGCAAATTAAATCAAATTTAAAATTTATCCTAGCCCTGTTTGGTTTCTGGATTGTGACCAATGACCTTCACAGCATCACATGCTGTGTTGGTACAAACCCAAAAGACTCTGAACCCTCAGCCCACAAAAGCTATGACCTTCTGCTCTGCATGTTTTATTAACATATTAAACTAAATGGAATTTAAATTTAAATTCCATTTGAATTCCATTAAATTCCATAGAAAAACATCACTAGATCTTGGCACTGTTTCATTTTTGCAACTGGATTTCAGCTTGTACTAATATTTTTTTAAAAAACACATTTTTAAATGTGGCTGAAGGAGGAGAAGGAAAGAGGAAAGAAAACTTACCTTACATTCTGTGTTGGGTTCCACCTTTCTGAAGGCAGCTCTCCGCTCTGTGGGTCATCCACTGGAGGATGTAGAATTGAAATGCAAACATCTCCGGTCTGAAATATATATATATATTATATATGTCTTCTCTGCACACTCACACGCAAAGGCTGAGCTCACACAACATTAATTCTCAATCCAGATGATTTACCCGATACGTAAACAACTGACATATTTACACTACAGTGGTTAAAGGAATGTACCTTATGATCACATAAGGGATGAACAAGATTTATACCTTAAGCTAAGATAATGGCCAGGTTCCACCATGTTTAGACCCTGAATATACCCCACCACACTTCTGCCAGGTCTAGGCTGGTGCCCCCCATGAGTGCTGGGCACTGGAAGGTATTACACAAGGAAGGTTACTTGGCACTCAACTGTTTCTTAAGCAACTTTGTATAGCAGGTGTGTCCCACCTTGGCAAGTTTAAGAAGTGTGGACTTCAATTACTAAAATTCCTCAGCCAGCTCAGTCCACATATCCTAAAGTTGCCAAGACTGGACACCTCTGCTATACAAAGCTGCTTAAGAAACAGTTGAGCACCAAGTAACCTTCACCTCTACATTTGGAGTGAGCAAAATTCTGCTCATGGGAACTCAGAAATCCAGCAACTAATCTCTGATCAAAGTATTAAGGAGCTGGGAATTTATTCTGATTAAGAGAATTAAAAGTTCATAAACCTCTACACTGATTATGGCATTGCAAAATGTGAAGTCAGCTTCGAAATCCTTTAGAGGAAAGAACACAAGGCATTCAAGTCCACTGGAGCTGCCATTCCCATTTCCCACAGTCCCCCTGTGTTCTTCTCTAGGATATGCTGGGAATTAAGATGGTGGATAGGAACTTCCAAACCTTCAATGGTCCATGGCAGAGGGTTGGAGTCTTTACCATGCTGCGAGATAAGCCTTCTGGGAGACCCTGCCTGAGGAGGGGAAAATTTGGATCAACCTCCTAGGCTACTGAGAGACTGAATAACAAAGGTAGAAATGAATATTGACTAGCCATTCTGATAGAATAGTTGAGGATGAGAGCGCCAAAGGAACTGAGGTCTTTTATCCACTTAAGGTCATGGGTGACAGGCCCCTATCCAACTCTGACACAAGAGCATACCTCATATATGTTGGGATGCCACATTTTGGTCAG
>JANHZU010002413.1:88998-100258 GCA_032468055.1 Acrochordus granulatus | reverse complement strand
CACTAAGAATCAACATTGACTTGATAACAATCAATTCTGCAAACATTTCTATGTTTGCATATATATTTCTATGGCAATATATTGCCTTATAATTATCAAATAATTACTGAATTTTAATTATTGGAATATTATCAAAGGCATGGTTGGATGACACTATTAATCTCTAAAGAGGATGCTATATTGCTTAATCCATGAATTTTAAGCTTGCTTAAAATTCACAATATATGGAATATGTGGAACATCCTAAGTTATAAAGCACGGTTTACAAACTACAATTGTTAAATTTATACTACACACTAAGCCCCAACCAAATAATCAGTTGAACAATAGTTCAGAAACTATGACATACCAAGTCTTCAGATTTCAGTGGCATACAAATTTAATAAATAAGTTTTATGAAACTAGTTTCATTGTTTTTCAAATTTTTCAAATGTGTTTTTCATAAAACACATTTCTGTGTTTTATGAAACTAGTTTCTCTGATCTCAATTTGTATTTTGGATCTATAAAAATCTCTTGCCCCTAACTTTGGATTTTGTTGAACATGAAGGTTCTGGCTTTGTTTCACACATAATGGTTAAGGCATCAGGCCAGAAATCAAAAGAACATGTGTTCTAGTCCAGCCTTATTGCACGAAGCTAGCTGGGGAACCTTGGGCCAATCACCCTATTTGAGCCCTAGAAAGGAGGCAAGCCACTTCTGAAATCTTACCAAGGAAACTGTAGGGTCATTATGCATTGTGCAGGTCATTGCCAAGAGTCAAGGCTGATTCAGAGGGAGAGGGAGAGAGATGTTTTAAATTGTTCTTTGCCTGATTCAATATATGTTTGAATTGCTGAGGAGGATTAGAAGGGAGGGATCAATTTAAAGAAATATACAAAGACATGGAGATGTTTGTGTCAGAAATATTGCATTGTATCTAGTATCAGGTGAGCTGAAGATAGTGATGATTATTCTTTAGCTTTAGAAACAATCCTTGTTTAGTGAATGGGCAAAAAAGCCAAAACAAATCATGGTGTTATCTTTGCTCAGAAGTGTAAAATCACACATCTTTGACATGAGCATTTATTTATCTACTTATATCATTTATGTAAAGATACTATTTGGTATCTTTATTGATACCAAATTCATTTGTTGAATGACAAATTTTATTTATTGATACTTTATTCATTTGCTTAAGATCATGGATTGCTCCATGATCTTAAGCAAATGCCTTTATTGCACTCTTTCAAGCAGAAATTACATGTAACATATCCATGATAAATGCAAATATATTCAACACTGGCCATTTGCACAAGCATTACAACATTAAAAAAGCATACACACCCAAGATTACAGTGGCAGACTCCACATGACAAGATTTACATTAAAGAAAACATGCATTTACAAATAGTATGCAATTGTGATTTCTTCTTTAACAATTCCAGGTGCCTTCTCTGATTTGCATTCCAGAAGTTTTAACTGGAAATGCCATTTGAGACTGTGTGAACTCTATGTGCTAGGTAGCTTTCAGTGTGAAAGTGAACATACAGAGGCTTTTTTTTAAAAAAATGATATGGTAGAAAAATAATTTGTACAGCAATATAGGAAACAGAGCATTTGGAAGAAATCAGTGGAAAGCCCATGGATTCCGACAATAATTGTCTGTCCCTAGATAGTGCTGAGTTAGATAGACTGATCAGATAACAAGATTGGGAAAGATCTCTGCTTGAACAATCCTTGAGTTTTAAAGTAGAAAAAAACAGGGCTCAAGAGAGGGGATGGTCAAATGGAATATCACTTAATAAATGTGTATATAAAAGCCAATTCATAATAGAGGAATTCTTTTATATTGATGTACTCTGTGTATGTTTGTGAGAGAGGGATGTTTGGAGGCCAACAAGTTTTGAACCGCTGTGGACACTTTAGGAGCTTTTCGCACTTTTAATTTTTAAAGATGCCAGCTGGGCTTCTTTGCTTAGGCAAGGCACCTCAATGAACAAAATAACAGCGAAGCTTGCAAAGTCTCTGTCCCTCTCTTGCATATGCATATACACACAACTCATGCAAATTGAGAAAGGTTTGATTTCTAGCGAGGGGTTAAGATTAATTGTCCTCCTTTGCTCACAACGAAGAACCTCTCCAATGCATGGTTTGCATGTCTTCGTCTTTTTCTTTTTTTTCCCTCTCTCTCTCTCTTTCTTTTTGAGGGCGGGTGACAGAAAGGGAATCCTCCGTAGCTATTGGTCGGGCTTTATCAGCTGCAGTTTAGCTCAAGCTGCTGCTAAAGAGCTGTATTGATCTGAAGCGTAAATGTGATGAGAGCCAGAGAGAACGGGAGAGCGAGGAGCCAGATTCAGTCATTTCTGAGAAGAAAGAGGACCTCTGCCAACAAGAACGTGGTTTCAACCTGTCTGCTCTGCCTTTCTTCTCATCCGTTTGATGAATGAAAAAAAGAGGACGCGGGAGAAAGCAGTTCTTGCTTCGATGGAGTAGACGCAAGATTCCCTTAGCAGAAGCTGCTGTTCGCGCTGCTTTCGCTGCTGTTTCTCGCACAGCTGCCGTTTCGTAGAGCAGGTAAGCTTTCTTTTTCAAGCAAAATCAAATCGGGAGGATTAAACAGATGGCTTCAGCATCCTCAATCCAGGATTTGTCACTGCTGCATCCCTAGATACTGTGGGACGTTGCAAACTGGAGGAGAAAGCATCTGTCGCTGGAGATTATCCCATACACAGTGAAAACAAAAACTTATATAAGTTCTTAGGAAAGTGGGTAAGACTTAGGAAGGCTGACAGCATCATGAGAAATGAGAAAGGGGGGATTTCAAGGTAGAAAAAGATTTTTCTCTTCCCAAGGAGATGGAGATCTCTCTCTCTCTCTCCACACACACACACACATACACATATATCCATATGAAGTATCTGTGAATACTGATTGACTACTTGCCTTTTTGTGGCTCAGAGCACAATTAAATATTGGAGGTTGTTTTAAAACTATCTGCAATCTTGCTCTATGAACTGGGTGTTTTGCATTATTGGAACTGGGATTTCTGGTGTGCTTTTATTCATTTTATTTTTTTAACAAATTGGTGGCAGATATTTGGGTGCTAAGACATTGATCTTTCAACTGAAAAAGGCTTATTATTACAGGTGCAAAGAAAAACAAATTGACAAAACTCCCCCCCTTTTTTTTGTACATCTTGGTGAGTATTACCTGTAGTTTTCAAGGAGAGCTGAAGCAAGTAAGATTTGCAAGCTCCGAGATCAGACTGACAGCTCCTTTCCCCATTTATCTTAGCCAAATAAATTACTCGGTAATAGACAATCCATGCCTCCTTTTTCAGCTAGCCTGATATGAATGAAGTACAAACATTCCAGAAAGCCTTCTTTTCAGTTGCAATAATTTTGAGGTGAGAAAGTACAGGTGCCTTAATACAATATTATTATCATCAGAAATGTGATTCACAGTTCTGTGACTTTAATATCGTGGTAGTCAGCTATTTTTTTCTCCCTGTCACGTGTGCATACATTTTCGAAATTAGTATTTTCACCTAAAAAGAAGTAGCCAATGGATTTATGCATCAAGGTTCTGTTATCTTTCACAACAATGTTCCTTCTTTGGTTTGTTTTGGTTTTTATATGAATGAATCCACTCAATGATCCGGAGGAAAATAGGCTCTGCTTGATGCTGGATGAAAACCAAAAGGCCATTTGAATTTTCCTCTGCCCTATGGTTTTCTACTTCCAGCATAGTGAAAAAAAAGCTTCCTAATGATGGGAAACCAAGCAGGTGCTAAGAGCAAGCATTACACTTCAGGGGCTACAACACTGGATTTTGGAGAAAATATTTTGAAGATCAAATGTTCTGCATGGAAAACAGGAGTTAAGAATTCATTTCTATAATTTATAAAATAGTCAGGAAGCCTTTCTTTCTTCCCCATTAAGACCTGATCAGATGTTTCAGTAATTGAGTGAATGGTCAAAAGGGATTCTAGTTTTAATAAATATGCCCTCCAACTAGACCTTGGGAAGGCATATGAGTATACAACCAAAATTCTACATAGTTAAATGGAAAACTGTCTTTTGTAAATATCTTTATCTAATGGTTAAACAATTTGGTTTGTGTTCACCTCTACCAAAAGGTCTACCAACTGATATCATAATATATTTTGTTTATTGTTCCTATTAATATGGGTAACACAACTAATATTGTAGTTTAATATGGAAAGATATATTGGGGAAAAAGACTTTGTTTCTTCCCCTCCCTCTCATCATATTTTGCTCCTCCTACTTTTGCCTTTTTGAGGGGGCATTTCAATTCATTTGCAAGATCACTGGCATTCTGCCAAGTCTGTGGCATTTCCTGTCTCTTTTGCTAGATTAGGCAGCAGCTGGAGTCTATAAGTTCTTCTCACTCACAATGTAAAGGTCCTGCTAATTCATTCACTCCTTCATCTATACAGCTTAACTGCCTGCAGCCCTTCATTATGATCCTTTGTTAGAACTATGTAATTGCTGGTGTACATCTACTCCGGACTTTTGCCTTCCTTCTGGATAAAATTGTCCTTTGCTTGCCAGAATAAAAGCATGGATGATTTGGTGACCCATAGTAGATTGAAATGCTCTGAAGACTTATTCAAAAAACTATTTGCTTTACTTAGAGTGATCCAAAGTGTAGAATTATTTGTAATGCAGTTCCAAGTTAGAATTTAAATAATTGAATTCCATTTAAAGTGCTGCTCCTCTCAAACTGTGTTAAATAGCACGTGAGGTTTCTTACCATAGTAGTTCCAACTACATTTATTTAAACATAATTTTCACAATATTAACCACTAATAGACTCAGCTGACTTATTCAGTGACATGTATGCTACTGTATTTTTGGTCTTTTATTTGTGACCTTAGCACCATTAAGAAATCTAGAATTGTATGAGAAGTGTAAAAGACTTTTATAATACATCCCTTGGAAATTAAGGAAATTCTAATCTACTTTGAGGATACTCTTTGGGACTTAAAGTTTCTGTCAGATATATTTTGTTAGGTGGTTGTTTCCACTTCCATGATTACACACTTGCTGCCTGACCAGATATTTAAAAAGATTGAATTAATCATTTACACAAAGTAATACTCTAGTGCAATGGTTATATTCATATACAGAGAGTTGCTGCTTTGAAATCCAGCAGATTATTATTTTTTATGTCCAAAAACTTCCTATTTTTCTCCATGCTTTTTTCTTTTAAACTAAGTCTGGCAGGTCATTATGTAATCATTCAAAAATTTAATAATTTGTTTAAAAAATTCTGTTTTTCAATCCAAGTATTATAAACATTGGGCTACAGCATAATTTGTGTTAAGGAGGCTGTCAAAGATATTTTAAACAAGGGTATGTGTGACTTGGTTGATTTATTCATTTATTGGATTTATATGCCTCCAAAATCAGAAGACTCTTGATGGGATATTCCAGCTTCTGCAAAGTAGTCAATGAACTGCTGCAGTTAGTCTGCATCATAATGTAGCACACCATCCCAAGAAGGAATACTTGATATAACTTGAAGAATGCACTTTGGAAGTTGTGCAGGAAAATGAGTGAAGGATTAATAGAGAGCAACTATTTCTGACTTGTGAAGTGGTTGCTGTTCCAGTCTTGCAGTGGTACAACCAGACAGTGTGAATAAACCCTCAGACTGTACCTTTTTCCAAACTCCAGTAAGAAGTACCAAGAATGAACAGTGGAATAGATTGTCATCTAATATTGTAATTAGTCCCATTGACATGCTGCACAAGATTACCTATTTTATGAAAGATAACAGAGATCCTAAGTAATATGTAGATCATCTTGACAATTTTATGTCTCTTTTTAAGGACTTGATAATCATAAATAGAGAGATGGATAGAGAGATAAAACCTTCTCACTCCAAGTCTCTAATCTCAGCAGCCAAATGTACATGTTCTGCAAATTCTAAAGCTGTTAGGTCTCAGGTAAAGAACCATTAGTAATGTCTAATGTCTCCAGTTATCAATCTGACAATGGCATTGTCCATTTTTATTGAGACTGACTGACTTGATTTCACCTGAAAATTTTAAAGATTTTTTTTAAATCCTGTTATTTTAAATTTGTCCAATAAGCTCTGCACCATGTGTATTCCTGAAAGTGTAGTTGTTGTTAATCTTTTACCATTTTTATAGTGGAATTAAGCGATAGAGATAAAACAAGCCCCCAGACCATAGTATTTGACTGTTTTGTTGATGCTACTATTCAAACTGAGATGTCTCTTTATTGTAACTATTTGAGTTAGATGATCTTTCAATATCATTAGGATACAACTGAGGATGATGAACTGGACCCTGTCAAACTTGAAAGATGAAGAGTTTCCTTACCCCTACTCTTTATCTAAGACTATGGAACATGCTAATAATTTGTGTACTTGATCTGCAAACAATATGGGTAATAGCAAATTTCATTTTTTAAAAGTAACTTGTAGTAATGTACTGTATGTGCACTACTATCTCAATATCAAATGAGAAAACAAATCCATAATTTTAAAATCATGAAGCATTGTTCAAGTATGATTTTGCATATTCACCAGGGAATATTATTTCAGGAAATTTACTGGAAGACAAAGTTGTTGAGATGATATAAAAAACCTTCTAATACCTATATTTTTCATACATTTCAAGTAGGGGAGCACTTTATCACTGGCTGGATCTTCTTTCTCCATTCTAATATCATTCAGTTAATGGAGATATAATAGATGTTATACCTTCCCTTGTTCTGTGACATTGTCAATGTAATTTGAACATGATCCATACAGTAGCCAATTGATTCAGTTATTTTAATCAGTGTTATTTTCACTTTTGGTAGCCATGGAACATAGTTTTTTCAGAGGCAAAGTCTTTTCTCACATATAGACAAGCCCATGATTATTTCTGCATTTTCCTGAAAGATTAAGGGAATGGACTTAAGGCTTTACTAAGCCTACTATAAAACTTATTTTATAATTTCTGTTTCTTTTTTGTCTCAAAATACGGGGAAACTATGCCACAAACTGGAGATTGAATTTTGTCCATAAAAAAAGTATTATCCATTCTCAAGGTTTTTTTTTTATCACATTTTATTTACTGCTGATCTCTCCCATGAGGGATTCTCTGTGGCTTACAATTACAATTTGACATTAACAATTGCATTAATTGGTCACCCAGCTGACCGGTGGTGTTTGCATCTGGTTGAGCTCAGACAGGTCCAGTGCCAACTTTCCTGCTTTTTCCTTGCTACCAGCCAGCTTTTCCCACCTAAGTGGTACACATTTATCTATTTGCATTTTTACATACTTTTAAACAGCTGGGTGGGCGGGAGCTGGAGGAAAGTCACACATCACACAGTGCTGTGGCACAAGCGTTGGCTATTTCTGGTCAATATAACTGGTGTTTTTAAATCACTGCACCACAGCACCTCCCAAGTTAAATCATCCCTGGACAGATAGCAGAATATGAATAGCCATAGAAACATGGCAACAATTTTATAATGTGAAAATATAACTCAGATTTAAATATAGGTCATCTTCACTCAACAATCACAATTAGAACAAGTAACCCCGTCACTAAGAGGTGTGGTTGTTCAGTGTGACATCATGGGATCATGATGGACTTACAACCTCACTTCTGCCACAGTCATTAGGTGAATCATCAAAGATGATTAAATGAGATGTCACATGACCATAACTTGCAATTTTACGACTGGCTTGTCCATTAGTTCTGCTTGTTGGAAGCCACCTGTGAAGCACACAAATGGCAATCCATGTAAAATGCAATGACTGGTCATAAAGTTATTTTTAGGACTATTGTCACTTTGAATAGTTGCTAATAAGGCAATTGTTAAGTGAAGACTATTTGTGTATATTTTATTGTGCATTTTGTGTATATTCATGATTTTTTTATGCACAGTAAATAATTTCTAATGTAGAATTAGAAGCAGTTGAGTTTGAACTTGTAGATCACAAAATTAGCTAGATCTGTCCTAAAATGGATCTTAACTTTAACAAACTATAAAGAAATAAAGTAAACAAAAATGAAAAACATTCTAATAACCATTTCATATTTTAAAATATAGTAACAAAGCAAAATTATGTGTTCTATGCACACATAATTCAAACATTTTTTTTCCTGTATTTACCAACTTCTAACCCACTGATTTGTAAAGTTCTGGAAGTAGTTTTGAATATCAAAACATTTGTTTCAACCATCCATTCTTTTTTATACTATAATTGCTTCATAAAAATGCACCCTCTTCAAGGGTATGTTTATACAAAGTTCTAAATATAGAAACATTTTTGAAAGTACAATAGAATTTGGTTTAATATGGTGCTATCATACTCATAGTATGGTAAAATCATTTTCTAGGCACATGAATGACCTTTTATGCCAACAAAACTAAGTTATGAGGATAAATACTTCTAAGAGAAAAAAAATATTGTCCAAATGCCAGAGCCATCAACGACTTAATCATCATGTACTCAAAATAACAACAATAACAATTTATTAAATGTACATGCCACTCAACTTCCAGTAGCTTCAGGTAGTTTACAAATTGTTAACATTTAAAAACGAAAACCAACAATACAAAAACTATTCAAAATGCGAAGGAAAAAAGAAAGTAAAGAAAACAAACCTGGTTGGGAACATCTTGAACAATGGGTGATCATTTTTAGTTTTTCATACATTGGTCCTTCATGTAAAGCTTACCTCCGAGAAATTTCATGGAAGTAATTCATTTCTGACAACATTGCATAAACATCTTGAAATTGTCCCATAATATTTTGTTGTTTGACTTTCCTGCCTAGCCTATAGCTCTGGGATTTCCTATCCAAGCAGTAAGCAAACTTGGTGTCCTTAGCTTTGAATCCCAGATAAGCTCAACCAAGTATTTCCCCCCATTTTATTCCATCAGCTAATTGAAAAAAAAAACCTCAATAAAATAAAATACTGTCCCCTCTGTTTCTCTCTTCTCTACTAGGAATTCCAAAGCAAGACTAACAATAAATACAGAACTGGACCCTTCATAGTAGTCCCAAGTCAGAAAGCATCTCCAGAGGATAGTAAATCTTTCTGTTTGTGATGAAAAGTTTATGAAGTTTATTTTTATGAATTAATTTATATTTTATTAATTAATTTATTAAATTTATATGCCACCCCATTCACTGCAAGCAAATCTGGGTGGCTCACAGTAAAAAAAAAGTTGAAGGTCTGATATGATAAAAATGGGATGATGTTGTCTAATCTAGGAATGCAAAATGTTCTTGGGTCTCATAAATCTCCATAAAGTATGGTATAAGATATTCCATACATCAAGGATTGAAGGAAAGGGGTTATAGTAATCAGATGTAACCAAGAAAAGGTTTGCAACATATTTTAAAATCCATGATGTTTAACCACATTTTATGAATTAATTTAAAGTATCTGGAGTCTATTCTTAAACAAAACATTTCCAAGGCAGCATCACATTAGGAAACACAATAAAAATGTCAAGGTTTGCCCTGCCAGTCATGTCCAACTCTAGGGGATGGTGCTCATCTCCATTTCCTAGCCAAAGAGCCAGCATTCATCCAAAGATGCTTCCAATGTCATGTGGTCAACATGACTATCCACCAAGGTGCACAGATTTTGTTATCTTCCCACTGAGAAGGTACCTATTTATCTACTTGCAGTTTTATATGCTTTCATACTGCTAGGTTGGCAGGAGCTGGGCAGATGACAGGAGCTCACCCTGTTGCATGGCAGCACTTGGGTCTCGAACTTGGTCTGCTGCCCTTCCAGCCAACAAGCCCAGCATCTTAACCGCTCACACCACCACACTCCCAGGAAACACAATATGATATCATAATATTGTATGGAGTAAAATGCATTATGGATTCAACAACTGAGAAAATCTTTGCCTGACATGTGAAAGACAAAACAAGGACCAACTTCAGGGGTAGAGATTCTCAAACTATGGCCAATGGCAATCCACTAAGTGGCCTGATCTTCCTCATTCACCAGTTAGAATCTACCTGTTGCCTCAGCATCCCCCCATTAACTTCCAGTCAAGAAGTCACAGCCTACTTGCCACCTCTGCTCTGACTGTTTACTACCAGTCAGCTCCTCTAACATTGTATACTTCCTGTCCTACAGCTCACTATCTGCCCTTAAGTTAGATAACAATCTCCTGGTACAAGTATAAGAACTGCTACAGTATATTCTTCTCATGAATGTAAAAAATATGCTATTCAGAAAATGATATTGAAGATCTTTACAATGAAGTTTGTAGCATTTGTACCAAGAATTGTAGTTAAATTGCTTGGGGTACATAAAATAATTTTGACAATTATTTCATAATTAACTTATTGGTAGAATACTTGGTTTAAAAGGGCCTTTGAAAATGGAAGAGATGGAAAGCTACGTGCAGATCTGAGGGAGATATGTGTTTTAAAAATATGAGCAAATAAATAAATGCAATTATAATTGTTATCTAATTTGCTGAAAAATATGCCCATGCCCTTGCAAATTTCAAACATACAGATGTAATTAAGTGGTCAAATTTCTTAAAGTTCATTTAGTGGACCACTATTACCAAAAAAAAAAAATATCTGAGAAACATTGCCCTAGGGGAGAATCCTATCACTGGGATTCTATAGGAAACCCTTTACTTTTTCAATGGAAAGAAGATTCCCACAATAGATAGAATTTTCAGGATTGTATTTTTAAAGCAGCTCAAAAGCAATGGAGATGTATACTTAGTGTCTGGTCCCATTAAGTAGCTCAGTGTTTTTGGTTTGAATAATATGCAGTCTCCAAACCTCAGACCAAAAAAGCATCACCATGTACAATGCATTACAGCACATAACCTTGAGATGATAAAAGCCCTGAAAATAATAGATATTTCTATTCGGAGTCTGACTGCTGGCAAAAACTGTTAATTTGGACTTTTTCCAAACAAATTGATCTGGGCTAAACATGTGTTTTGGTTTGTAAATATTGTTGACTAACTCTATACGTTCATTCTGTTCATATAGAAGATTAATTCAATCAGCACATTAAGAAAACATGTAGTCAATTTTCCTCAGTCAGTTTTAGCTGATTAGTTGTATGTTAGGGGTATGCATCTTAACTGGTTTGAAGAAAATTTACTCATATTAATTTAGTATACTAAGTAACAAAAACATAATTAGAATTAAAATAGTGTATTTTCCTGTGAATAGCAGGTTAATTGTTGCTTTTTTTTTTCCAGAGGAATAGGGCAATGATCCGGAAG
>JANHZU010002413.1:58791-70252 GCA_032468055.1 Acrochordus granulatus | reverse complement strand
TACTCTTTCCCACAGCTTCATGGTGTGGCTCATCAACTTTATGCCTCTATAGTTGCTGCAGCTCTGTGCATCCCCCTATTCTTAAAAATCGGGACAAGTACGCTTCTCCACTCCTCGGGCATTTTCTTGCTTTCCATAATCTTGTTAAATAATCTGGTGAGCAGCTCCACTGCCATCTCTCCTAAACAGTTCAATGCCTCTATCATCTGGGCCAACTGCCTTTCCATTTTTCAACCTCTTCATAGCCCACCTCACCTCATCCTTATTAATTTACCATATGTCCCGGTTCACTATATCTGCCTCATCTAACCTCCTCTCTCTCTCATTTTCTACATTCATCAGTTCATCAAAGTTGTCCTTCCACCTACCTAAAGCACTCTCTTGGTTTGTCAGCACATTTATGTCCACATCTTTCACCACCCTAACTTGCAGCACATCCCTCTCCACTCTATTTCTCTGTCTGACCAGTTGATTCAAGAACTTTTCTCCTTCCTTTGAGTTCAGCTTCTCATTTGTCTCATCATTTGCCTTTGCCTTTGTCACTTCTCTCTTTCACATCTCCTTATACTCTTGTCTGCTTTCCTCATTTCTCTTGCTATCCCAATTTTTTTTCACCTGTCTCTTTCCTCTTATGCTTTCCTGAACTTCTTCATTCCACCACCAAGTCTCTGTCTCCCTTACTCTTTCCAGATGACTTACCAAGAATCTTCCTCGCTGTCTCCCTCACCACTTCAGCAATAGTTGCCCAGTCCCATACTTCTTTATTGATGCTCAGGTTCTGACTCACCTTCTTCCTAAATTTTGCACAAAATTCTTCCTCTTTCAGTTTCCATCTGATTTTTGGTACAGTCCTCACTCTCTTCCTTCTCCTTTCTTCTGCAATCATCTTGCAGAACATCATTCTATGTTGTCTAACCACCATTCTATGTTGTCTAACCTCCTGCCACCACCTTATAGTCTCTGATCTCTTTCAGACTGCATCTCCTGCATAGGATATAGTCTACCTGTGTGCACCTTCCTCCACTCTTATATATCACCTGTGCTATCCTTCTTCTTAAAATATGTGTTTGCCACTGCCATTTCCACTCTTTCTGCAAAATCCACCACCATCTGCCTTTCTTCATTTATCTCCCTGATACCATACCTACCTATCGTCTTCTCATCATTCCCTTCATCAACTTATCCATTGAAGTCTGCTCCAATCATTACTCTCTTTCTCTGGGTATGTATACCACCACTTTGTACAACTTACTCCAGAATTCTTCTTTCTCATCAATCCCACACCCAACATCAATCCCACACCCAACTTGCAGGACATATGCACTGATGACATTAATCACTACCCCTTCCATTTCCAGTTTCAAACTAATGATTCTATCGGTCACTCTCTTCACTTCTAATACATTTTTGCTAAGCTCTTCCTTTAAGATTATTCCTATGCCATTTCTCTTTCTATTCATGCCATGATAGAACAGCTTGAACCCACCTCCAATGTTCCTCGCCTTACTAACCTTCCACTTAGTTAGTCTCTTGGACGCACAGTATATCTACTTTTCTCTGTTCCATCACTTCAGCCAGTTCTCTTCCTTTATCTGTCATTGTACCAACATTTAAGGTTCTTACTCTCACCTCCACAGTTCTGCCCTTTATCTTCTCTTGCTTTCTCTGAGCATACCTATCCCCTCTCCTTCTCCTCCTTTGTTCAACTGTAGCACACTTTCCAGCAGTACCCTCATGGTTAACAGTATCGCTGGCAGACATTGGTAACCCAGGCATATTAAGTCGGCATAGGTTTTACACGGAATGCCTTTCCTGATGCAACCTTGGGACCAGCCCTAGGGCTACATTGGTTAACCTCAGTGGCTGGGTTCCAAGACCTCCATCATAATTGGCATTATCTTTGTTTTCTTTCGCCACTTTTGTTCTACTTATATTTGCATATTGTGGCTTGTAGTCAGTCTGTGCAATCTTCTTGCAACAATAAACTAGGTGGTCCACTTCTTTGCAGAGAAGCATTTGTTATTTGCTGTTGTCTTCTCAGTTCTGTTTATGTACGTATTTATCCTTAAGGCTTGGTTTTGTGCAGCCAGAATTAGCCCTTTCTTCAATTTTCATGCTCTTAACTGTTATCAGGTCTTGTTATCTGCTTTGTCTGATGAGTTTTTGTTTAAGTTCAAGTTTATTCAGATAGGGGCTATATAATATTCTGCCTTGCCATGTCTCTTTTCTATTCTTATTCTTAGTTGAAAGACTAAACAAAAAGATAATATGAATACATGTTTAAAAGAATATTTAAAAAAGGTACAACAGATAAAAATAAAAGAGAAACAATAGCTCAAAAATTCAAAATGCAGAAATGTATCACATTTGAAATATTCTCCTGCATTAAAAAAAAAAAGTTTCCTGGGAGCAGAAAATTACAAGCATAGAACTTTTCAGCTCTCACAGATTCAGCTCTCAAGCTATTTCTTGTGGGATTATTTTTTGTTCCAGCATGGGGTGAGCACTGAAAAACCGTACTCCTCCATAATTAATTGAATATATCTCTGCCCCATGGAGTTTATTGCTGTAATCTCATTTTCATATAATGCGAATAATACAATAGGCATTTCCCTTGAAGTTTGAAGAGATACAGTCCGCTGGAGTATCTGGAAATCTTGTCATATACTTATAAAATAAGCATATGATCACATGTGTTTACAATGAAGGCTGTGCAATGAAAGGGAAAACATAATTTATAACATATGTGGGCACACATGAAGCAACTGTCAGCAATTCCATATATCAAACATATGCATGCTGCATAAGCTTCTTTAAGGGACTTTCAGTAGGTGCTCCATGCATGCCCACACATGCTTTCAATCATTTTTTTCTCTTCAAATCCAGATTGCTCCACAGCACTAATGTGCAGTCCTAACTTCATTATTAGCTCACTGAGTACTGACAGATAGTAAATAACATGTTGGTGAAATAGCCCTAGGTTTGTTTGTTTTTTCTGTTTGAAAAACAGATTCTAAACCTTACAGCCAATTTCCTTGGCTTTTACAAAGTCTGTAAAAGATCGGAATATTATATCTTTTCATGATAAGAATACTACTATTAAAACAGAGTCGCCTTCAAGACCAAGAACTAAAAACAAACCTCCTTAGGAGGAAAATAAGGCACTGACATTCACAAACCATTCTATAAATGTCAAGGCTGGCACATTTGCAGGAAAGTATTCTACTTAAAGCAAGTTTTAAATTTAATTTTGAAAATGACCTACTGTGTCTCTCTATTCCTCCGTCACTACCACCTCCCCCCTCTCATTATTTCAGCATTGGATTTTTATCAGCAAGTGATTCCTATGACTTTATAATGCCATGAAACAAGAAAAAATTAGTTTGGTAATATGTCATCCGGTCTCCCTCCCTCTCTTCCTTTTCCTCCAGAGATTGCCTCCTACTACATACACTCATGTCTAATATTTATGTTTAAACTGAAACTTTTATTTTCAGTGTATTTCTCTATATGCTTCTTTCTATCTTCTGTTATATACCTTAAGCTCTCATTGTAGAGCTGGTCAGTTATGAAATTGTCATTGTATTTCTCCATCTCGTAAGATAAAATTAGTGTCTTCCAAGTTTAAATGAATTTGCTATCCAGAAGACATTTTTGTATGATGACTCCACTGTTGTTGGCATTTATGAGATCGGTCATATAAATGTTACATAAATGCTAACAGGTTAATAACCTGTGTTACATTGATTGAAGATTGGCAGGATGTAGATAATGGGTCATGGTCTTTCACTCTTTCTCTTTCCTTGCTGAGCCTCATCGGAACTCAATATTCTACTTTAAATAAACTTTTTTTCCTTATTTTTTTTCCCTTTTCTGAAAATCAGTGGAGATAAGCCTCGAACAAGGATCCTGCTGAAATTTCACTGTTTTTTGCTTCTTTATGATGCTTTGAAAGGAAGTATTTGTGCAGATGGTACTATTTATGATCTTGTTCTATTTTAAAAGAGAAATTTTATCTTATGTTCTGAAACAAAATAATTTATCTCCCACAGTTTACAATCAGGAAATTATAAGCAATGTATAATAACATTTACAATTGTTAAACGAGAAATTACTTAAAAATCCACGACCTAGCTTCTTTAACTGTAAAAGTCATAATTCTCAATTTGAGGACAAACTCCCTTGGGTTGAAATTGACTCCTGGTGATTTTCCATTTACCTTCATGAAGCTTTCTTCACAATATGGAAATGCAATGCTTTTGTAAAGTTTTTTTTTTTTTTTGTAATCTTTCCTTCAGATTAGGCTGCTGGTCCAAATGCAATCCTGGTTTTCTGAGATCAGTCAAAGCCAAGCAACAATCAAAGTAATTACATATAAAATGTAAATTAGAGCAAAAATATTTTTGGAGCCTGTCTGAGGAAAGAAGGGGTGGCTATGGATTTTTTTTTTAATTCTTGTCTCCATGGAGACTGTTCACTGATTTTTGGGAAGAGAAACTGGGCCCATGAAGTGCAAGGCAGTAATGTCCTGCCGACTATAGCTACCAAACTCATAGACATCTGAATTTATGCAGTACTTCCTTTCTGGAAAGTGACTCCAGCAGTGATAATCCATGTGTTTTGCATGCCATTTGTCTCAGGTTCAGTCAACTTGCATATTAGGAATGGAGAAGATAATCACTCTGACGTTTTGAAGAGCTATTGCTTTAAAAAAAGCAATATTGCTTTTTTTATCTTGCCTTAATTGCCAAAGTAAAAAATATAGTAGAAACTTTAAAAAAAAGATTTCATAACATCCTAGGAGCCACGGTTATCTGATTTTCTTAGCTCTTTCATATTTATCTTTAGTGAAATTTCTTTTAGTGAAATTCATAGTTTCATACAACCATGCACACATGCCTGTGTGTGTATATATTTACCTCTAAAAATACACATGAACATGCACATTTCTCTACTACACAAAACACTGTACAGAACATAAAGTCTGTGTTTCAGGTTAAGTATTAAGCACATTCCAATTTTCATCAATGCTTCAAAAATCTAGTTTATTGAATATACAGCACAAATTATATCTGTGCAATAGAACTTGTAAATAAAACTTATTTTTATGAGTTTCTTACGTGATTAAAAATTTAGAAATCACAATTTCTGTCTAATCTATATTTGCCTAATATCTCTTATTCTGAATAGTTCTTCCTGCAATCCACCCACAATCACTTCTTGCACATGCATATGATGGGTTCCTTCCTTTTCTTTTATGAGAAGTACAGTGTAATACAATGTTCAAAAGAAAAGAAATATCATGGAATTGTACAATTCATGTTTAATCTGGGAGGACATGACTGAGCTCTCCTAATGCACATTTTTAATGTTAAGTTGAGATTCAAGATATTTCAACAAGGTTCAGACTATGTTAAATTAATTAGTGTTACATGATTCTGAGTATTATAACACTGGTTTGTAAGAAATTCCATCTATGTGCTGGCTGCTGCACAGAGGATTATAGAACACTAACATGCAAATGATATAATCATTATGCACAGTAATAGCCTTTTACAGTATTGTGATAGTACACATACAACATAGGCTAATAATTTTCCTACATCAAGCATCTCATTTAAATTATGTCTTGACTTCCATGGTGGACTACCAGGAGCAGCTTTGTTTTTACTCCCTTCTTAAGACATGACCTTACTTGTTTTGCATAGTTAAGGTGTTCTTGCTTTGTTAACAGTACCATTAGAGAAGACTCACAGACATAGAAATATCTTAACTTTTCACTCTTTAGATTTATCAAATCTTTAATTGGTTCCAAAGACATTGTGGTTGCATCCTTGATCAAAATATGTAATGTCACTGTAAAACAAAGCTGCAACTTTCTTCCATCACTTATCTTTTGTGTTGAAGGGACTTTGACACTGACTCCCTGCTATGTGCCATATGCTATATTGCTATGGAATTGGCCTTGAGCAAAAGGTTAAAAGGTGAAGACAAATCAACTTCAGAGGTGATATTGAAGCTCTGAAGATGGTTAGGAATGAGTCATTACCTTTCTTACTAAACTGTCTTAGCTGAGTTACTGGGAGGATAAAACAAGAAAATGTTGTATGCACTGCCACAAGTTATTAAGAAAAAAATAATAATTTAAATGTGATTGTACCTATTTAATATCTGGATACAGTCATTCTTTAGCCATGGACTATGTTTACTAATCACAATGCCTGCGTTCATATAATACACTACATCCCTCACAAACAAACACATAATAACAGTGAGCCTTTGTACAATGTGAAAACCTTATCATTCATCTGTAAGCAAGGGAATATCTTCATATAAGGCAAATATCCTAACCTCATTGGAATGGAGACAAAGAGACCATTAGGTTTCTCACTGTTTGGGAACAAAACTAACTCCCTCCATCAGTTGCACACTGCAAAGAGACATAGGAGGAAATTAACTCTAAGTAGACAGAAGCATGTACTTGGACAAATTTGTACTGAAATCTACATGGATGTAAGGGTTTAGCAAAAATTATGTGCCTTTATTTTGAAAAACAAGCATTTTCTGGTAAAGCAAGGTTGCCCCTAGTTGCAACAAAATATACAGTGGTACACCTATGTACACCTTAGTTTGCAATTTGCATAATAATGTTTACAAATTTTAGTTGTTAACTCAGAGTTGCTTTTATGGGGAAAGAGTAACCAAAGTGATAGGAGGAGAGGAAGAAAGGAAGGAAAAGAGGAGCAAGACTTAAATCTTAACAAAAACTGTATTATCTCTCCTGCTGCTTCCAAATAATTTTAGTGTGTTTTCGTCTCTGGTTTTAATATTACAGAGTTAACTTTATTGCAGCATAAGACTCTTTCTCGGTGTCCTTGACTGAAATAGTAATGTCAATGTAGGAGAAAACCATCCTGGAATTTTCAGTGTTAAAAAAAAATGCAGCAATCTAGCTGAATGCTTTTCTCCTATGAAAAAATTAGAGGAAATGGAGCAAATCTGAGCAACATACATATACTGCTTTTTCTTCTTCTTCTTCTTTTTTTGCATAGGGGATAAGAATACAGTATTTTGTGCTTGTACAGGTTTCCAATAAGGATGTTCTTTTCCAAAGTTGCTTCAGCACTTTACTGTGAAATGCCAAGATCTACTAGGGAGGAATGCAGGACTCAAGCTGCTGCCTGCAGAACAGATGGCTGAACTCTACAAGTAAACAAACATTAACCTGGTACCTGTTAATGCATCTGGATATAAATTCAGAAAAGGCTGCAGCTGGTCCTGGGATAAAGGACTAATAATGAACATAAGATGGAAAACAAAGAGAGGAAGGCTCAGAAAGAGGGATTTAAAGAGATTAAAATTTGGTATATTTTATGATTTTGGCTCAAAAGTATTCCTTTCAATGAAATCATTGCTTCCATTAAAATAACTGAGGTTAAAAATTTGGGGGAAAAGGAATCAGAACACTGAAAATATTTTTTTTGCAAATTTAAGATTGGAAGCAGAAGGAGGAATATTTTTTATAAACTGACTGCAAAAGGTGAAACTGAAGATTCATTAACAATTGGCAAAACCTACCTGATAATGAAATATTCAACAAAAGGGGCAGCACCAGAAAACTATTGGCCAATAACCCAATTACCAACAACTTTCAAATTGCTCACTGATATGGGAGCTAATGCATCATTTAGTTGAAAATAAGCTCTTTCACTTCAACTAACAGGAAACTGATCAAACAAAGAACAGCTTCTAATCAAGGTGATTTCAGAAAATTGCAGAAGAAAGACCAATTGAATATAGTTTGGATTGATTACAAGAAGTTATTTGACTTGTTGCCACATGATTGGATATTCAAGTGCCTATAAATAACAGGAATCAATAGAAACATCCAAACTTTTGTGTAAAATTGTCTGTTGGTCACTGCACTGATTTGCCTGTCAACTTTACTAAACAAGTCCAGCCATGGCTATTAAGCATCAGAAACATCTGCCAGGCTATTCCACCTCCTTTTCATGGAAGATCTGAAGCTTAATGGAAAACACTATATGAAATAGAATCACTACTCAACACTGTAAAGAATGCTCTATGGAAATAACAGCAAGAGTCTGAATGAAGATGATCACTACAAATACCTGGGCATCTTTCAATCTGACAACATCAAGGACACTGAAGTCAAGAAGAAAGTTAGAAGTAAAAATATCATAAGAGTGAAAAGGATATTCAAGTGGGGAAATACCATCAAAGCAAAGAGTTTGCTAGGAGATTGGCAGCATATGAATATGATATATAAATAAATAAACATAAGGGCAATTCCAGTCATTAGATACACAGCTAGCATGTGTACTGAACTCAGGCAAAACTAAAAGCCCTGGATTGGAAACCAGAAAAATAACGCCAGTGAAGTGATGTTGACAAACTCTACTTACCAAGAAAAGTAGGTGGGCATGGAATGTTGCAAATATACCAGATAGTTAAAGAAAATAGGGCATTGGAAGAATATCTGGAGGAGAGTGAAGAAGATGCACTGAAGCTAGTATACCAAGAAGAATTACTGAGTACTGAGATCAAATTGGTGTACAAGAAAGACCAAATGAAGAATAGGAAGGAGACATGGCAAGGAAAATTATTACATGATCAGTACATTAAAAAAAAAAAGGCAAGCACATAACAACACAACCAGGCAATAACTAGAAATGGGAAAGTTGAAGAAAGAGACAAAGAGGTTAATTCTTGTTGCATAAGACAAGCCTGAAGAACAAATGTGCACAAACTTAGAATTGAGAAGACAGCAACAGACAGCAGACATTACCTCTGAGAAAAAAGCTGAAGAAACAGTGGACTACCTAGTTAGCTGCTGCAAGAAAATTGCACAAACTGATTATAAAGAATGTTCTGACAAAGTAGCAACAATCATGCATTGGAAGATCTGCAAAAAAAATACCATTCGACTGCAAGCAAAAACTGGTCAGACTACAAAATAGACAAAATAATCAAAAATTAAGAAGCTGAAATGCTCTGGGATGTTAGAATTAAAGCAGACAAGCACTTGTCACATAACACCTGAGTCTTAACCACTGTTGATGTGAAAGAAAAAAAAGTATGGATAGTAGACAATGGACACAGCAGAATAGAAGAGGAAAAATGTAGAAAATCACAAAATACAAAAACTGCACATAGAAATAAAACAACTGTGAGAAAAGAAAACAAATATATTACCAGAAGTGATAGGTGCCTTGAGTGCAAGTCCAACACCATCAGCACTGACAAAATCACAATCAGCCAATTGCAAAAGACAGCTATACTTGGAACAGACTGACTGCATCCTGTGACAACTTTAACAACATATGACTATCCGAGGTCCTTGGGAAAGATTTGATAGGTGGACAAAAAATGCCAAATCCAGTCTAAACATCTGGCTGACTGTGTGAGGAACCATAATATTTATTTATATCTCATATTTCTATGCCACCAATCTCAGCAGACTCTTGGTGGCTTACAATATTTTTTTTAATAAAAATTAGGCATTATACATTTTTAAACCCTGCCTGCCCTTCAGCTGGTTAGCAATGTTCACATCTGGGGCATCCTCTGTGGCTCCTCCTCCACCCCCAAAACAGGCAAGTCCAATGCCAACTCCCATTGCTTCCAGCCAGCTTCCCCCCAAAGAGGTACCCATTCATCTTCTCGCATTTTTACATGCTTTCAAACTGCTGGGTGGGCAGGAGCTGGAGGTGAGTGATGGAAGCTCATCTTATCATGTGGTGCTGTGACTCAAACCTCCAGAGTGTCAGCCATTTCTGGTCAACACAAATGGCATCATTAAGCTTCTGTGCCACTGCACCTCCTTACTCAGCTAATGCAAGAAGATCTCACAGAATGATCATAAACAATGACACAACACAAACACCAAAATGATTCAATGAAATATCAGCAAAATTATCATGTACTAGTAAGGAACAATTAGTGGGAACCTAGAATTGAATGAAAATGAGCATGTTAAAATATTGTGGGATTTCCAAATATAGAAAAGTCTTGGCTTATAACACAACAGATATAACTGTGGTTGAACAGAAGAAAATGTAGATAATATGAGAATACTAGAAGACAAAGAATTGAAGGTCACAAAATATCAAGATTTGAAAATCAAAATTGAAAGATTGTGATATAAACCAGGAGATTGGTGGAAACTTAATAATTCAAGTCCTAATCAAGGATATAATACTTATTATTATCTTTTCACAACATTGTGAAGTCACAGCTGCCAGTTCTTTACTTGGTGTTGGCCTTCATACAATTCATCAAGTTCTTCCAGAGAACTGAGGATATTGTAACGTATGGGCGTAGTATATGTGCAGATCCAAGCAATGTGGCCTTTTGCAATTGGCAGATGCATATCTTACCAATGCACAGATTTTCTAAGTGCTGCTCCATTTTTTTTTTTTTTTTGGTATGGCACCCATTGTGTCGATATCTTCTTCCTTGGTTAATATAGGGATTTTGATATCTTTGGGACCTTTCCTCTCCCTTCAAGTTCAGGAAAACCTCGAGGTGAATACCATACTGATGCTGAGGGAAGGCTAAAATGGGAGGGAAAGAATGTGCCTGAAATTTTGGGGTTCCATGGTGATTTCTATCCTGTTTTCTATAAATGTTTGCTATCATAGTGATAGAAAGTGGTATTTGTGCTTTAAGCCGCTGCATCTTTTGAAGAATATCTTGGGGTATTGCAGTTTCCATATACAAGTAGTTCTCCCTTAATGACCACAATTGGCCTAGCACCACTTTTGCTAAGCATGTGACTACATCAGACTTATTATCTTACTTCCTCCATTGTCATTAAATGAATTACCTGGGTTATTAAGTGAAGCATTTCATGACTCAACTTATGATTTTACTGTCAGCTTCTTCATTGACTCTGCTTGTTAACATGTTGGCTGTGAAGCATGAAAATGGTGATCACATGATTGTGGGAATGTTGTAATTGTTGTAAATGCAAGGACTGGTCATAACATTACTTTTTCAGCACTGTCATAACTTCAAATAATTGTTAAACAGGGCAGTTATCTAAGAAAAATTACCTTCATTTGAAACAATATAACTTTATCTGGCAGCAACCATTATATTTTGCACAGAGGAAGATTCAAGGGAAGCTAGTATGTGGACTCACCTGATCAGGCAATCCCTAACCAGGAGTAAATGCAATTGTATGAAACATTAAAAATTGTTAAAAAGTATTGTGCTGCTAACATCATAGAGGTGACTAGCAGGTGGGTCCATGCAGTGATTAACTCCTTGCTGCAACAGGGGGGTTTTCCGGGACCTTTAAAGAGGCCCTGGTTTGCCCTGTGTTAAAAAAAAACATTGCTGGACTCCACCTGTTTGGGTAATTATCGGCCAGTCTCCCACCTGCCTTTTTTGGGCAAGGTGGTTGAGAAAGTGGTCGCCTGGCAGCTGCAGAGGA